>PQWD01006481.1:0-278555 GCA_019425675.1 Leucinodes orbonalis | reverse complement strand
ATATTAATTTAAACTCTACTAGATTATTTTATCGCTCGGGTCATGATCTCATTATTTCATTTAAATTGTTTACCCGTTTATTGAATCATGAAACCGGACACTGACATTTATTTACCTAAAATATCCTACTATATTTTTTCATCCCAATATGTTTTGTTACAAAGTGTACAAGACGGCCAGGACGCTCACCGGATGGCAAGTGATACGCCTTACCATGACAAAGCAGCACTGTAATAAATAAATACCCACCGACATTCACACAGCGCCATCTAGCCCCAAGTTAAGCGTGAAGCCTGTATTATGGGTACTAAACAACGGATAAACATACTTAAATAGGAAACACACAAACATACATGTTCATTACACAAATACTGTCCGGGGATCGAACCCGGAACCCTTGGTGTTGCAGTCGACGTCTCAACCGCAACACCAAATGGTCGTCTAAAAATATAAGGAACCACCCATTGATAGACAGTTATTATTACGCACTACGCCCGTCACCGAAGACTACACTTGTTAGGTCTCTTATTATTAGGTTATACACACATATGTGTATAAACTGACATGTTTATACACATATGTGTGTACTGCCCGAGGATCGAACCCGGAACCCTAGGCGTAGTAGCCGACGTCTCAACCATTACACCAAACGGGTTGTTTAAATCTTAACGTCCTTTGAGGATTTAGTGTTCCGAGGAGTAGGTAGAGCTTTAGTCTGGCAAGCTCTTACTTCATTTCACAAATGGAATATTTGTTAAAAAGATTTACAGTGAAAAAACCTTATTTATTTGGAAAACTTACAGTACATAATTTTTAAGATATATAATTTAAGTGAATTTCTTAATATTATTACAGTCATCATCATCATCATCAGCTCATTAAACGTCCCCACCGAGGGGCACGAGCCTACCCGTATAGGGTGATTAGGCCTTAGTCGTCCACGCGGGCCCAGTGCGGATTGGACGACTTCACACACAACCTTCGAATCGCTTCGCAGGCGTGCATGAAGGTTTCCTCACGATGTTTTCCTTCACGGTGAAGGAAAATTATTACAGTATTCGCATATAAACAAAACACAAAGATTGCGGAAACAAAGAGCAGCGTTACAAAAATCACAGTCCACTGCTGGACATAGGTCTCCCCCATTTTGCGCCAGATATCCCAGTTCTCCGCTTTTCTCATCCAGCCTTCACAGCGCCTTTCGCAAGTCGTTGGTCCCTCAGGCCGGAGGGCGTCCTACGCTACGCTTGACAAGACGCAAGAAAAACCATCAGACAAAATTATACGAACAATTAAAAAATATCGACAAACAAAGTGTTATTGGTTTCAAATATATTTTTGATATGTTTTGAAATCGCTTCCTCTCCTGCTTTAGGGCACATAACAAGTTCCGTTATAATAAAACCAGAAGGTTAGAGAATGTAGGCAAATATGACTTAATTACATCGCCTGATAACATTAATCAGGTAAACGAATGAAATTCGTCATTTGTATTCTAAGGTCGTTTATGTCGAGGTATTTGTTTTTTGAGAAATTTGTAACTTATTTTAAACTGTTCAGATAGAACAAAAACACATCGTGTTTACATGTGTCGAATTGACAACAATTAGAAACAGGCATGAATATAGAAATGAGTATATTTAAATAAATTATTTACAATTAAGTCGAGCCATATGGTGTACTTACACTTTGAGATGTCGGCTTAAAGGAGAGGTGTCTTAAAGGAGACTTTTGACGATGTAAATAGAGCTCTGTCCCAAGTTATGGATTGGTTTACTGCTAACAATCTTTTACTTAATGCTAAAAAAACTAAATGTATAAAATTCACTATGCCCAATGTAAGGCAGGTCGAGACCAATATAACTCTAAATAATGATCAAGTGGAGCTAGTGGACTCCACTGCCTTTCTAGGCATAACTTTAGATTCAAAGCTGCAATGGGGGCCTCACATTGAATCCCTGCTTATGCTGTTAGAAAGATAAGGCTCTTGACAGATATAGAAACGGCAAGATTGGTTTACTTTAGTTATTTTCAGTGTCATGTCGTATGGTCTACTGTTGTGGGGCTCGGCTGCCGACATTAATACAATATTTGTGCTACAAAAAAGAGCTATTCGTTTTATCTACAACCTTAGACCACGTGACTCTCTTAAGGAACTTTTTAAAGAAATAAATATAATGACTGTAGCATCGCAATATATTATGAAAATTTAATTTATTCGTAAATACTATAACACCTTTAAGAAAAATTGTGATTCACACAATTTTAATACTAGGAATAAAAACAAACTTGCTGTTCCGGACTTGAGACTACATAAAATAGGTAAATCTTTTATAGGAAGATGTATAAAGTTTTTCAATAAGGTACCGCAAAATATTGTAGAGTTGCCCTTTCATATGTTTAAAGTTAGAATCAAACAACACCTTTCTAAAAAAGGGTACTACACTATTGACGAATATTTATGTGATAAAAATCCGTGGTCTTAAACTGCTCAGCTATTTCAGTGTTTATGATATATTGTTACATTAAGGAATTGTTTTTAAAAAAGGCAACACTGTTGAGTTTTCTTGGTGCTTCTTTCTCAACAGGCCAAACCACTGAAGCGCTTTTTTTTCAAAGCATCAAAACTCATATTTTTAGTTTAGTATTTAAATCGTTTTTTATTATATTTTTGTATATTTCTTGACGTTCATAAGTAATTTTTGTAAGCCTAATTTGAAATAAATGTTTTTGACTTTGACTTTGACTTATACCAAACGTTCCGGGTTGGATCTCCGGGCAGTACAATAATTTGTGTGCATGGAAATGTCTGTTTGTATTGGTCTGGTTGTTTTCTATGTATAATATGTATGTATTTACAGAAAAATATATATATAAGTATGTTTATCCGTTGTTTAGTACCCATATTACAGGCTTAGTTGGGACTAGATGGCGCTGTGAGAAAGTTATTGGATGTTTATTATTTAAAACTATTACAATGGCCAAGTATGTGATGGCAACCGAAAATATTTACAATCACTCCCATACCTTTGGGGAGAATAGGGCCGTAGCCCAATGATGGGGGCTTACGACTACCAGTACGAGAGTCCGAAAGACTTAACGAATCATCATTTATAACCTTAGACCACGTGATTCACTTCGGGAAGTATTTAAAAAAATCGATATTTTAACAGTAGCGTCCCAATACATTTACCATAATCTAGTTTATGTCCACAAAAATATTCATTTGTTTGAAAAAAATTGTGACGTACATAACTTTAATACTAGAGCAAAAACAAACTTGCTGTCCAAATCTTAGACTAAGTAAAGTAGGAAAATCATTTGTTGGAAGAGGCATAACATTCTTTAATAAAATACCACAAAATCTTGCCGAATTGCCTTTTCACCAGTTTAAATTAAAGATTAAAAAAACCCTCATGAAAAAAGGTTACTATACAATAGAAGAATATTTATCGGATAAAGATGTGTGGTCTTGCACTTAGTGTTCCAGTTACAAAATCTTTGTAATAAATTTTGTAAAGCTATTTGTAGGTAAATGACAAAACTGTAACCACTGATATAAAAGATTAAAAGAGTAACTCGAGTTTCTTGCCGGCTTCTTCGAAGATCCTACTTATTCCGAACCGGTGGTAGAGTCACATATATATAATAACAATTGACGATTCAAAAGTATCTGTAACAGATTTATTTGAATAAAGAATTTTTTTATTTCTTTCTTTCTTTCTTATTGTTTAAAGCACACCATGTGATCAGCAACTAAATAGGTTACCTATTAGGAAAAACCCGTACAAAGTGATAAGTGACGTTCAATGTTCTATGGGATTCGAACCCAACCCGGATTAACCAGCGATCTCAACTTAACTTTAGGAACACTGGTCTACTGTATGCGGCGGCTCTTCAAGGGCTGTTTGGTTTGTAAATAACTTACGATTAATAGAAATATTACTACAAACTTATCATTTTATTTACTTTGGGTAACTGAGGTGATGAATCCAGATTATTTTCCGTTATATTTTCCATTAAAAATCTTCTTATCAGTCATAAACTTCACACCTAGAGATTGTCTTTATATAACTCAGTTGATAAGCACGTCAAGTTTACAAAGGCTAACCAATGACATTCTGTATATATAAAGGTAGGTACCCGTGCCTCAAAAACGAACCGCAAAAGAGAATACAGTTGCAGGCTTTTTGTTTAGGTGAATGTGTTCGAAATTTTCAGCATTCGGAACACTTTTTTCAGTTGTTTTGTGAGCATATCACGAATCCATATTTTTTACATCATTGAGGCTAACCGTAATTTTAATTAAGATTATGAAATCGGAGCATACATTGAAAAATTTGTTTCGGTGTATGCTCCGATTATATATTCATATGAATGTAATAAAAATCAGTTATTAAAATAATCTGTCTGAATGTAACATTAAAATGTTACATTCAGACAGACATTCCAACTTTTATTTATATGTAGGTAATAGATTTTAAATACGACAATTGTCTATTTCTTACGCTCTTATATTTGCTTTATTAGTAACTTTAATCATTAAAGAAAAACTTTTTTTTTTCATAACATAGGTAGGCAAACGAGCATGCGGTTCACCTGATGGAAAGTGTCACCGCCGCCCATGGACATTTGCAACAGCTGAGGTCGCAGGGATGCGTTGCCGGCCCTTTTTATATAAGAATACACTCTTTTTGAAAGATCATCGGAACGTTTCCGATGGCAACTGATTCCACAAATTAATCGTACGCGACAGAAAATGTCTATCAAAACGAATTGTAGAAGATCTCCAAGTATCCAGATGGTGTGGGTGAAATCTGGAATTCTGCCTCGAAGTACGTGAGTGGAATTCAGCCGCAGGAACAAGCCCAAATAACTCGTCGAACACTCCCATGATATATGCGGTAGAGGATACAGAGCGAAGCCACATCTCTACGCAACCAAAGGATCAAGCCGATCGGAGAGATCCTGATCATTGATAATTCTAGCTGCTCTTCTCTGAATGCGGTCAAGTGGAGGAAGCTGGTACTGGGGTGCCCCCGCCCACAGGTGAGAGCAATATTAAGCACACCTCTCCTCGACCTGTTAAGCACACCGACTTCTTTGAAGCCAACTTGGCTTTACTCTCCAAATGACCGCGAAACTGAACACTGCTAGAAATATCAACACCAAGAATTCCGATACTATCTAGGGACTAAGGGGAGTGTTTAAAAATTTGGGCGAGACTGCAAAGGGTGTCTTTTTTGCGGTGAAAGCACAGACTTGTGTCTTTTTGGGGTTAAACTGCACTAGATTGTCTTGACCCCAATCGGAGACTTGATTAAGAGAAGTCTCGACCTCAGACACAATTCTGTTTCGACACTCTTCGACGCTTTCCCTAGAAGAACTGGCACGGCCGGTATATAAGGCATCTCTCGTACTGTCATCCGCATAGCAATGAATACCGTTAATTTGCAGCATATCATTGATATGCAGAAGAAATAGCGTTGGAGATAGCACACAGCCTTGTGGGACACCAGCGTTTATAGGTTTGGAGTCAGAACATGCACCGTCGACAACGACTTTAATACTCCGATCTGTTAAAAAGCTTGTGACCCAAACGCACAATTTTCCAGGAACCCCATAAGATGGGAGCTTAGCTACAAGTGCTTTATGCCAAACCCTATCGAAAGCCTTCGCTACGTCCAAGCTTACCGCGAGAGCCTCACCTTTGCTCTCCAATGCCATAGCCCATCTATGAGTCAAATATACCAGAAGATCACCGGCTGAGCGACCCTTCCGGAATCCGTACTGGCGATCGCTAATAAGCTGCCGATCCTCAAGGTACCGAAGAAGCTGACGATTGATGATAGATTCCATGACTTTGGAGAGCAAAGAGGTTATAGCTATTGGCCTATAATTGGACGGATCCGAGCGGTCACCTTTCTTAGGGATTGGATGCACCAGTGCTATTTTCCATGAACTCGGGCACACGCCAGAAGAGTATGACAACCGAAAAAGCCGCGTTAAGACGGGCGCCAGTTCAGGAGCACACATCTTTAACACTACAGGAGGGATACCGTCAGGTCCATTCGACTTGTGGATCTCAAGAGAGACTACAGAAACACAGAACAGAACAGAACTACAGAAAACAAGTTACTGCTTCATTGAATCCTTGAGAATTAATATTCAATCATCTATTTTTACAGCCGTAAATATGTTACCCGCATTTAGGTATACTTAGATGCCCTTTCTGTAGCATGTCTATGAATATTCACTTTAAAGCGTGCTATACACTACTCGCGAAGTTGCCCGAGGTTAGACGTATACGATAGTGTAGAGAGGAACATCGGCTTACTTCAGTCGACTTTGCCTCGCCTCGGGCGACTTCCATTTGTTGTCGGTTTTTGGACTGAGACAAAGGGCTCAATGTAGCTCGAAGACTATTCGGCCGGTGTCGGACGACTACTTCGCGAGTATTGTGTAGCACGCATTAGATTCATGTTTTTTTTATTTATCGAGTTTTCATGGTACAGTTAAATAGGTAAGATACGCATTCCGTATCAAAATATTTTTATTCTTATATCAATTACCGTTGGGTTAGGTTAGGTGAGGCTGATTGGTGTGAACTGTTGCTTTCCGATCTTCAGGGTTCCGGTTCAAATCCCGCCGCGTATCAATAAATCTTAATCTTATAAGTAAATCAATTAATCTTATAAGTAATCTTTTCGAAATTAGTACGTTTATCCGACGCTCTTACGGTGATGGAAAATATCGTGAGGAAACCTGCGTACGCCTCCGTAGAAAGCAAAGGTTGTGCGCGAAGTCGGCCAATCCGAAATGGGCCCGCGTGGACGACTGAGGCCTATACACCCTTTACGGTTAGGCTCGTGCCCCTCAGTGGGGATGTTTAATGAACTGATGATAATAATATCAAATATATCACCACCTTATGGCGCCTTATTGTAGAGCTCTGCCATATAAGTTGAGTCCATCGTACAAATTAAGTACTGAAATATTAAAACCACATAACTTTCACCCTCCTACACACATACACTCATTTACATTCTATACACCAGGAGGCTCATTTCATGTAATTTCAGTTATTTACCATTATACTGCTTTCATTTTATTTATGGTTTAGTATTGTATTCTTTAAAAATATTCTTGCACTTATTCACGATTGTAAGTCTTCAAATACTTCTTACCAAACTGTTTCCTAGGGATGAGCGCTGTCGTCTGAGATTCAGGTTAGTTAATAACCTAGTTCAGACGCAGATGAATTATCAGATTAGTTAGTTGTATTTACATATAACCTATTTTGTGAATTTAGATTGTAAGTGCATATTTATAACTCTATGTTGTTAATAAATAAACATTATTATTACATTACATTATCGTCCACCGCCAAATAAACCAAGTTTCGCATAGTTGAGCCAGTTTTTTATACGTATGCGTCCACGGCAAACTATGCAAGCTAAGCTCATAAAATAGTTCAGCCATATCGAACTTATATTATAGTTATCCGATCAATATGTAAGCTAAACTAAGAGCCCCTAACTCTCAGTTTAGCGTAGTTCACTGAGCTTAGTTTTCACTTAGTTTAGCTGACGGTGGGCGGCCGCTTTAAAGTAAATAGTTGTTCATATATCTATGAATCTATGAACTATTCTTAGCATATTTTTGTGTTGCAGAACCCTCTAGTAGCAGTAGTCCGTTGTTAGTTCGTTGACCGGACTACTGCAACTTTTAGTTGCAATAGTCTCTGTTCGAACTGAGCACCGGACATTTGCTACTTATTAAATAGTAACCGTTCGGTTAATAAAGTTAAGTAAAAGTTTTGTTTGCTTGCATCTTCAAGTACGATGTGCCAGCCCAAACGGAGTGAGATCACGGTCTCACAGAAAACGGGCGTAAAACAACATATTTCTTTGTTTCGTAAAGTTTAAACGTATCATGTAAAATGAAACACAAAAGTCGTGTCGGATGTTTTTAATCTGTATTAAATTAATTGACTAAATTTGTTTAACAAACCGAACCTCATGGCTTGCACCGTATAGAATAACTTATAAATACACATATATTTTTGTATAATTATTTTTAGCAATTTACAACAACGCTGATGATTTATGCAATAACACGCGTGTCTGAAACCATGGCAGGTTGCCAGAACTTAACATATATTTTCCATGCCATACAGTTATTAGGCATTAAAAATACAGTGTTGCCCTTTAAATAATGTCAATGAAACAAAATTTTAGTCAATTTGCAATATTCATTATTTTATTTTACATAATGAGGAAATAATATTCAAGACTTTTCATCCAATCTTCAGCAATTTATTAAACGTATATTATTTCCTCAAAAAACGTCAGATGTAAATCTTGAGTCTTGTTTATGTTTGCCAATCCATTTACAACTGGAGCGTAACAATGTTTTGTATTTGTTTTATACCTACCTATAAACGTGATGGTATTTAAACTTGTGGCGTCTTATAATTATTACGCAACAAACTTCAACTTCTCAGGTTATGGTTTTCCAAGAATTAAATAAATATCCATTGGCATTCACACAGCGCCATAAACATAATTATATACTCTTTTTAGTGCAAATTCTGTTAGGATTATAATAACGCTAAACAGAAATTATCTACCCTTTGAACGCCAAGAATCCAGATACAGAAGAAAATCTATTGTTTTTGAAGCCTTTAGGTATCATTGGCGTTCAAAGGGTTAAAAATGAAATAAATGATAAGATATGAAGGCGTTAGTCTTCAAAATGCTTTAACTATAGAACCGGCTAATATTTATAGTAGACTGACTAGTAGTCACATTTAAAAATGTCAAAATTAGACATATTGTTGTCACAAGATTACATTTGCGTAACAATTGAAGTCAGTGTCTTTCATATTTTGTGGACAGGTTGCCTATCAAAAACATTGTGACAGTGTCTTTCATATTGTTTGTGAACAGGTTGCCTATCAAAAACATTGTGACAGTGTCTTTCATATTGTTTGTGGACAGGTTGCCTATCAAAAACATTGTGACAGTGTCTTTCATATTGTTTGTGGACAGGTTGCCTATCAAAAACAGGAAGCACACTATCGCTGCGACCACGTGCCCTAATATTTGCACAGATACTATCTTTGTTGGTTAACATGTGCTCACAAGTTTGTCCATTAATACTAAACTTGTCAGAGAAAACATTTCTTGAGAACTTGTATCATCAGCTCATAAAACGTCCCCACCAAGGGGCACGAGCCCACCCGTAAAGGGTGTATGTACATGTCTTAGTCGACCTCACAGGCCAGTGCGGATTGGCCGACTTTATGCACCTTTATATCTCTTCGCAGGCGTGCGCAGGTTTCCTCGCGATATTTTCCTTTACCAAAAGAGCGTCGGATAAACGTATATAAAATTTTGAAAAATCGAAACACATTGGTACGTGGCGAGATTTAAAGCTGCATCCTCCAAATCGGATGGTAACAGTCCGGATCAATGAGCCGCCGACGTAAACTCGTCATATGCTGATCTAATTCTTTATGTTTAATTGTGGTTGTATTTAGACTTCAAATTACAACACAGATTTATGACTTAGAAGTAATGCTTCGTTTTATGCCTAGCCATTTTCGGTATGCAAGTGGGTACATATCGAGCAAATAATGTAGTTTTTAAAATCAATTTTGAATGCATATGAAAACGTATACATATCCCAAATCATAACGACAAAATAAAAAAAAGAAAATGGTAGGTACACAAGACCAAAAAACATTCAAATTCAGTAGGCTAAAATAGGTAAAACTAAGACAAATAATTTAAATTTCATCCTTAATTTCAAAGTGAAATAAGCAACTGTAGACAAACCTTAACATAATCTCTCAGCAAACAAATTAATTTCAGGTTTTCCAGTGGACAAATTACGAAATTATGTGGAACGTTGTTGAGATAACTATACGATGCTTGCTCTTATTATCGCTCAGTTGTTTGATTATTTTGATATGTCATATAGAGTACACTGAGAGAAGGTTTAAGAGTTGCCTAAAGTAGCACATCGTTTGTAGGCTATGTGACTCGAAATTTAAGCTCGAGATAGCTTCAGATAAATAATATTAGGGCAGTATGTTGCAAAATATAAATTAAAAATACAAGATTAAATGAAATTTACAAAACAATAATATAGATAATTAACAAATCTACAGAAGTAGTATTTAAACTGTAGAAACTACAGATTCATAATAGTTACAAGGGAAACATAGCATAAAGCTAGAGATTCCAGAAAGTGCTTTGAATAAGACAACAGTTTTGGATTAGATTATGTATGTGGATTTTTCCTGCAAATAAACTCATTATACTGTTACAAATTATATGAGCTTAGCCGCTAACATGTGCGATTCCAGCAGGCCACGGTATGACATTTCTCAGTTGTTCGAGTTTTGGAACGAGGTAAGCCCAAAATAACATTCAAATATAGAAAATAGAATTGTAGATTGGAAACAGAAGATTCGTCTGGATACTTTGGAATATTTCGGCAATCCGTGTTTACTCTTATACCCGACGTCATCTGGATTTTATCAAAAATATTGAGGTCATAAGCGGACACATAAATATTTAAGAAAACATCTACAGTGACCTCTTGTGACTTCGACACTGTGTTTCTGTCTGCATGATAAAACATTTTGTTTGTGCCGTGTTCCAAAATATGTATCGGAAAACTTTGGGAACAGGGGAATTGCTAAAGGCATCAATAAGTGCTTTAAAATGTCCGTATTAGAACGCATTAGATCTACGCTCTTGTCAGCATTATCCGCAGCTCAAATGATGCTGGGAAATCTAAAAAATTTGGTGCCGAAATAGTCTCTCGAGCCTTTTATTACTTTTTTGAAAAGTCATACATAAGAATGGTTAATTGTTATCATACATCTTTGAAACTTGGAAATTTGTGTCCACAACAAGTTTCGTTGAAATGTACCATGAATAGAATTGTTGTTATCATCTTATAAGAAAGTATTTTTATACGTCCATGTTTCAAGCGTTGATAATTGTAGTTATCAAAAATAAATTACTTTACAATAATTGTAAAGTAATTTAAAGAATTATTCTTTGGGCACTTATGCAGAACCATTTCATGCTGTACTCTTCAAGTTTTTAACATTATAAGATCACCAGGATCGTCTTTATTTCAGCCATGATGTTCACCTTCAGAATAATACCTTAAAGGTATTATTAAGAATAAGAAAGAACCCACTAGCAAGTCCATTGAGATTTGTTGCGCCACATTTTCGATTTAGATTCATGTATTGAATATTCATATGCATGTGCAACAACGAAGATATTATATAAAACTTCATTAAAATATCAGGTTTATCTCAAAAACTGGTTAGGGTTTAATGCACTTAAGAACTTGTTAGTCGTGTACCTGGATTAGGGATCAGCAATAAATTCACGTAATGTGAACTAAAAGGTCACGGCCGAGACTATGTAAATCTACATTCACAATAAAATAATCTATGAATGCTAATATTTTGCGAATCTAAATGCCACACGTAGCTGTAATCTCATTGACGCAGTGGGCGACGAATAAGATTAAAAATTTCACCACCCCAACAAACAAAACCAAGGAAGAAAACATCCATCAGAGCACCTAACTTTTTAGGTAGAAAGTAGGTATCCGTCCACCTGTCTTTTAGACACCCAATTAAATTACGCATTTAATTTCATACATTAATACACAATTTCGTGTTTCATTATCATCGGGTGTTTCTATGTATTCACAAAAAAATGTATATAAGTATGTTTATCAGTTGCTTAGTACCCTAACTACAAGCTCTTCGCTCAATATGGGACTAGATGGCGCTGTGTGAACGTCAGTGGATATTTATTTATTTTGTTCTAATTATGTGAATTTACCTGTTCCCATATGATCGATTTGTTAAGTTCACTAAAATTGTATAGTGCGACAGGCATTTTATTCGAATCTGACTTTATTAATTTTGCAAATTAACCACAGGTTTTTTCAAAACAGAACAATTATTTAGTAAGGGCATCACATCATTTTGGATAGTATCAAATAATAGCATTTTAAAAACTTAGTGTAAATTTAACCTAATAACACTACTGATATATTTCGGTTGAATTTTACTTAAAACCTACATTTCTAATCTAAATCATCCTCAATAAACAAATGTATGTATACTGCTTGGAATATAACAAGGCGAAAGGTTATCTCGGTAGGGGGTTGTCTGGATCAGCGGTCACCAACCTTTGATCAGGGTAATAAAATTAAATGTAACAATAATTCAGAAAGTTTATTTTAACTGGCAGCTAATTAAATAGTAGTAAAAGATATAAAGACAAAATGTCATGATGACATGATCGAAGTGAAAAAGATGATGAAATTTGTAATTGAATTACTTAAGACTGGCTGCCTTTTTAAATTAATGGATGGTTCTGATTACCCCTGATCTAGATAAATGTTCATTAGTTGGTTACACTTTAAATAAAGTATAAAGATTGCTCTTGTTTTGATATTTTTAGCGAATTAGTAGGAAGTAACATTATTGTTGAAGCTTTTGTATTTACTGAAACTGATAAAATTATTTACGTTTTACATCCGACACTTATAAACTCAATTGTGTACAACGGATTGTCATTGACATAAATTAACTATGAAATTGGTTGAACAATGATGACAATTAAATTATCTTTTCGATAAGTATAAAAGTAAATCACACCAGATCATTATTAGGAGCAGATATTACCAAAGATATAATTGTTACTATATTAAAAAAAATATTTATGTCAAAGACAGCCGCGTTTACAGGTGTGAACTGAGAATAGACACTTTATAGTCTATGACTTAATTATGACTACGATTTAGACAAATCTCAACAATGTTGCGGTATTTTACACATAGTTCGCATTGAGTATAGCAACTAATTATGAACGTGTAAAACTTCTAAAATTAAACGATTACCACGATCCATGACTTTCAGTGAAATTTATAACATGTATACAAATAACATATTAAATTCACGAGCTATATTCGCTTAGCATTATTGGTGATTATATTTCTGATGCCTGTATTAAGAAGTCAGCTCACTAAACAATTAGATTTTTTAATCCATCTGAAAGTCAGGTCATTAAACTTAATTATTAAATCTGACTAGTTAAATCACAAAAAGTCCAATCTTAAATTAAAATTATCTATCTGTACAACATACTGGTGTGTGGAAGTGCAGTCAGCTTCAACTGGAAACAATTTGTGAACACTTCATTATATAAATAGAAACGGATCTAGAATAGACCCCTGTAGCACCCTTTGTTTTGAGTCTTGAGTTAATGAGTTGGTTGAATTCTTTCTGCTAGACAAAGAATGGTAGACCATGTGTTTGATACTTTTATAATTAACTGTATCTTGGAAAGTTTTTATTAATATCATAACAACTTCCATCATAAATAAGATAACATTATCCAACGCTTTACCAAAATTCATAGAGAATGGTTTCAAACTGAAATGGCTAGTGACAATTTATTGACTGGTAGTCGCTTTCGTTTTATTATTATATAAACAATAGCTTAATAGAAATAATTCAGATCCACTCAAAAGCTGACTGCACAAAACTGAAATTATATAATATTAGACCGAATGTGTTTATTGTTTTGAATCTTCAGTAACTCTATTGTGTCTTGCACTGCCTTTGTTAAACAAGTTTAGAATAACAATTTTGCTCAAGGCTTCATCAATAAATTGGGTCAAATTATTTATCTCTGTTTAACTTTTGACGCTAGTATGCACGTACAACAATGTCTACTCGTTCAACACAGTTATCTTTAGCAATCGGAATAGGTATACTATTTATTTTTTCCTATAAAATTTCGAAAGTTTTATTTTATATTTTGTTAAAAATTGTATTTATAAAATTAAGATTTAGTGTTTCTAACACAAAAACAGTGCAAAACCCGTATTCGTAATCCATTCTTCATACTTACTAAACAGGCTAACAGTGTATGAAAATTATAAAAAATGTCACGCTCTCCACACGACCTATAGCTACGACACCTAACTAATATTCTCTCATCGGTTGAAAACTTTACAAAAAGCTTAAAAAAACTCAACAAAATTAACTACATATACATATTTCAATATATCAGAAGCGATATTATTATTTTACAGTTTTCTTTTCGAAAGCACAAATATTAGCGTGGTTGTTTGACTCGGCGAATAAAACACATTTATCACAAAACCCGTTCATGATCGCCATTTTCTTGTTTTGTCAAACAAAATATATTAAGGTAACATAATAATTCAAATTGACAAAATTAGTGCAAGTAAGACTATTATTTCATCCAGATTTTATTAAAAGTAAAAAATAAACGATAACCTAAATATTTTATATTTCGTCATTTCTATTTTTATTTATCTTCAATAATATATTGGATTTTTAGAGATAACGCTTAAGAAGTAAAATCCAATCCAATGTATTTCAATTCATAAATTCAAGTATTCGCCGAGTCACACAACCCGTTTATTTTACTGCTGGGAATTAGCGTCGGACGATGAGCCCTGAGATATTATCGTCCCACCATAAAATCAACTTTTCATCAAAATGTTTGCATTTTACCATTATTTTACGGGACCTTGATACAACGAAAAATTAAGCTCCAGTTTCTTAAATCCTGGATCTTTGGGTGATGTATGATATTGAGCAAGTAAGATTTTGCAGAAAACTTAAGGAACGTTACAGATATGAATTCTTTTGTGATTGTATTAATATTAGTTAAACCAAAAGATGAAATTATTCTTCGTCCCTTAGACAAGATTTTAAACCTAAACGACATCTTGAATGTATCTTAAAATCCTAAAAATATTAATATTAGCTCAAGGTCATCGGTGTAGTGAGAAAAGTCATGCAAATTGCCATATCGGGCATAAATATTGCTATATGCTAACTTACCAAACCTGTTTCACTATTTGAGCTAGCCAAGATTATATGACATTTCAAAATCAGTTAGCAAATTCAAAAAGCTAAAAAATTCATTGAAATTCAAACACAATTATTTCTTCATAAGTTTTCGTATTGAGAAATAAGTTATTTATTCAAGGCGTACATGACGCAAACAATTAGATTTTCGTAGAAAACAATTTCTAACAATGGATTATTGTCAAAATAAAATATTAAAATTCACAAAAATCTATTTAAATAAAGTCCAAAGCTTGACTTAGAACTAACAGAACACCCTTGGAAATTTTCGAATATCACAAAAGCTCACCAACCGACGCATGTCCCCACTTAAATCTAATCTTAATGTTCTTGGTCTGAAGACTCTATATTCTCTGTCAGCGCGAACTTAAGAAACACCTGCTCGAGGGTCGTTTGACTGAAGCTGTACTCCACAATGTTCAGCTTCTCTTTTGCTGTGGACAATTTGTTTTTATTTGTAATGGATTTGTAGGGTCATGTGTTCACTACTCGATGACATCATCATCAACAGGTCATTAAACGTCCCTACCAATGGGCACGAGCCTAACCTTACGCGGGTGTGTGCCTTAATCGTCCACGCGGGCCCAGTGCGGATTGGCCAACTTCATGCACAATCTCTTCGCAGGTTTCCTCACGATGTTTTTCTTCACCGTAAGTGCGTCGGATAACGTACATATAATTTCGAAAATTCAAAAAGTCATTGGTACGTGGCGGGATTTGAACCCTCCAGATCGGAAGGCAACAGTTCACACCAATGAGTCACTATTTAAAAAAATACTAGTACTCAGCTATTATTGACCACATACCATTTCTAGATATGGCACGAAAAAAAATTTATTTCTTTCAAAAAAGGAGTTTTTAAGTTAAGCGTGAAGCCTATAGTATGGGTACTAAACAACGGATAAACATACCAATTTTTTTTGTTAATACTTACATAATATACACAGAAAACACCCAGACTATTACAGACAATGAACATGTCTGTAATGGTCTGGGTGTTTCCTCACACCAATGTTTCTACTGTCCGGGGATCGAACCCGGAACCCTTAGTGTCTTAACTATTACACCAAATGGGTTGTCCGAGGATCGAACCCGGAACCCTTCGTGTCTCAACCATTACTTTCAACAACTCATGACAATGAACATGTCTGTAATGGTCTGGGTGTTTTCTCACACCAATGTTTCTACTGTCCGAGGATCGAACCCGGAACCCTTCGTGTCTCAACCATTACATCAAATTGGTTGTCAATTGACTTCATTACCATCCTCAATCTGCTGGAAACACGTGGCCAGGCTGGAGACGGCGGACTGCGGCACGGAGAACACCAGCCTCTCGGCGAAGTTCTCCTCCAGGATCGCAGACGGGAACAGCTGGCTCACCAGCGCCACCGCCGCTTCAGCGCTTAGACCGCCGCCGCTCGACTCCGTTCTGTATTCAAAAGAGGCTAGTATAGGAGCAGACAATTGATTTGATGATATGTGGGCAATCTCATTTGTATAATACTTTAGTGATACATACATACTTGGGTTAGTATATATGTATTATTAAAACCAGATTATTATTTTTTCATTACTTCTTCTTATCTTGTTTAGTATTTTAATCGTTTTTTATTATGTTTTTGTATATTTTTTGACGTTCATAAGTGCTTTTTGTAAGCCTAATTTGAAATAAATGTTTTTGACTTTGTCTTATCGAATCGATATGGTCTGACAACCTAAATATGATAATGCGACCAATATTGGACCACTTTAATCGCTCTTTCATTTACTATTCAGAGGTCCCTGACACCGAATGAAGATGGACATTTCGGGCAAGAAGGTGTTCCATTATTCGTGGTGAATTCTATATAGAACTTCTTCTTCATTATCAGTAACAGTAATGAAGAATCTGTAATGACAGTACCTACCTAGTATGTAGTGACAACACTGATATTCATTACGACTCAATACAGTTGTTCAGAAAAAATATTATTCGTAGTTTTAAGTAGCACATTTAACCATTATATAATATTTCAAAAGAAGCTCTTTAAATTAAGAATGTTGTGTTTACCTGTAAGAAACTTAACATTTAGATTATATGGTGTAATGCAATTTAATATTCTTAATGTAAGACTAATGTTATGTTGTTGGTGAACCTAATAAATAAAAAATAAAAAAATATCCTATTGATGCTAATGGGGGATTGAGTAGGAATCTCCTGTACGGCATTTTGCCGAATTGTCATCATAGTTCTGGCGACTCACCATAGCGACAGTTTGCAGTTTGAGTGCTGATCGGCTATACCACAGATAGACAAATAGAGGCAGAGGGAATACAAGGAGCGGGAAGGGTGTAAGAGCCGCTGGCAACCACACTCACTCGGCGGAACAACCCAAGGCATTGTTTCACGCCGTTGTTCTGTGAGCTCGTGGTATCATTTCTGTCGAGCGAGCGCTTCCATACCTACCTACCTGTAGTGCTGCAGTACAGTGGCGGATTTATTTAGGGCGGTAGATTTAGAGGGACGGCAAATTTAGGCCAATCCCTTTTCATTTTACACGTATGTTTATACATAACGTCCCTCAACCGTATATAAAAGATTACTAAACAAATCATAAAGTTGCAATTTCAGAATAAATATAACACACATAAAAAAAAAGAATTCCAAGAGTCAACATGGGCGCCAAAAATTAAATAGCCTACTAGCGGCAAATTTGTATATCCACCACTGTTGCAGTAAGCCCAGCGGTTCACACTCCTCAGTCGGCAGACCATTTGTTTAAAGAAAGAAAGAATTATTTATTTGACACACAAATAAAATACATTCAACAGTAAGAAACATAAAACTACTAAAAATAAGTGCCAATTAGGATATCCCTCAGCATTTGTCCTGGCACACTAAAATAGTGCCAGCTGTTATTCAGGGCGGCCCTGGTGGGCAAACAAAATCCTAATTTATTACAAGTGTGTTGCAGCGTCGGTGGCTCAATGGTGTGGAGAGCGTCGGTGGCTCAATGGTGTGGACTGTTGCCCTCCTACCGGGAGGGCTGAGGTTCAAATCCCGGCACGTACCAATGTGTTTTCGAATTTTCGAAAATATATGTACGTTATCCGACGCTCTTACGGTGAAGGAAAGCATCGTGAGGAAACCTGCGCACGCCTGCGAAGAGATTCAAAGGTTGCGTGTGAAGTCGTCCAATCCGCACTGGGCCCGCGTGGACGACTAAGGCCTAATCACCGTATACGGGTAGGCTCGTGCCCCTCGGTGGGGACGTTTAATGAGCTGATGATGTGTTGCAGGCCCCGTTATGACGATATGAAGAGTGAGGAACCTGTGGTGGTGGTGCCTGGGCGCGGGCGGGGTGCCGGCCACCAGCGGCGTGTGTATGCTCACGTCCACCGCCTCGCCCTCCGGCTCCGCCTCGGGGCACACGGAACCGCCGCCAGATCCACCTGACAGTACAACAGTGAGCTTTGCGTTACACGTATTCGGACTAATGTTGCCCAAATTCAGTATTAATAAATAAATAATAATAAATATCCACTGACATTCACACAGCGACATCTAGCCCCAAGTTAAGCGTGAAGCCTGTGTTATGGGTACTAAACAACGGATAAACATACTTATATACATTTGTTTTTGTACATACATATTATACATAGAAAACACCCAGACCACAACAAACAGACATGTTCATGCACACAAATGTTTGTACTGCTCAGGGATCGAACCCGGAACCCTTGGTGTTGCAGTCGACCTCTCAACCGCTACACCAAATGGGTCGTCATCGTATTGTGTATCGTCATTTTTGCAAGAACAAGACCAAAACAGCGTATTTTTAGCAAGACCAAGACTGGCTAAGCCTCGTCTTCTTGTTCTTGCATTTGGACAACACTTTTAAAAGAAAAGATGTATTTTTGCAATAATTTCACAATAAATATTAAAAACTGCTCCTATAAAAGGTCCCCCTGTGTTATGAGAGATAATTCGCACTAAGCGTTTCGCGTCTACTTTCATTATCTCTCTCTTCAACCTATCGCGGTCCACTGCTGGACATAGGTCTCCCCCATTTTGCGAAAAATATCCCGGTCCTCCGTTTTTCTCATCCAGCTTCCATTATGCGTACTTGCAATGAATGGAATGACTCGCCCGCGGTCTGGTGGTTTCCGTCCACCATAAAGACCCAGTGGCATTCAAAAAACGAGTGAATAGGCTTTTTTTGGGCAGGCTCACTCCATAGAGCACGTCTATTCTACTAGGATAGTCTGTGGTCAAAAGCAAGCCCATCATGAATAAAAAAATGAAGCTTTCCTGAGATAGGTATTTCTTTCCTAAAAAGCTTATCCTGAAACTGTCAGCTTATCCTAAGTAAGGTGAGCTTTTCCTTAGTAAGGTATGCTTTTCTTAGTACACAAACTTTCGCTAAGTAAGGTATCCTTTTTACAGGTAAGTTTTTTTACAATTCAAGCAAGCTTAATCCAATTCAGGTAAGCTTTTCCTACGTTTATCTTTTCCCAAGTAAGGTAAGCTGTTCCAAATTCCGATAAGCTTTCCATCCCCAGTTCAAGTTAGCTTTTCCCAATTCAGCTGAGCTGTTTTTAAAGATAACATCGTTTCTGTTTTTAACCCTGAGAGAAATCATATCATCATTAAAGCTGTCACATTATGAATGCACCCGCACATGACGCCTTAAGGTACCAGACACAATATATTTTCTATTGTGTCTGGTTTCCCGGCGTTCAATAGGTTAAAGTAGAAATGCAGTGCATACCCTCGTCAGCTTCGCCCAACGATGGAGAGTTTTCCGTTGACCGGAGTGGTGATGGCGACATCGACAGCTCCGGTTCCATCATCTGTTGAAAGTTCTAGATTTAGAAGTAAATTTCGCTGAGTACTAAGAAAACTTACTCGTACAGTTACGTGAGTTTATATTGCATTTTTAACGCTTCCGTTTAGTTTTACAAGTAGATAATAGGAATAAAAATATTCTGGTTATAATGATATTGCCACAGATTTCCCAATACAGGAGATGGGACAAGCCGCGTTTTTAAGTGCGACAAATGTAAGCTCAACGAGCATACACTGGCTGCCAGTTTACGCTCTGTGAGACGAGTCAAGACGCACGAATATTAGAAGAAATTACCGTTTTTTCCCAAAATGCCATCCTGTGCAATTGAAACATGCCATCATCGCAATGAATCAGTAAATTTACCAAGAAATATAATAACTTTTCACAGGTAAGCACCGAAAAGAAATTGCGACACTGGGACTGCCTATAAACTTAGCGGCTTGTCCAGTCTAATTGTATATTCGGATGTCTGTGGATATTGCATTGTAGGTATATCGAGTTCTTGTTTGTTGAGATTTTGTGTTCATCACAATGACTACAAAGTTTTGCAAGTGTGAGTACTTTATAAATATATTAAAGCAATGTATATACAGTTATCGGCCTGACATATTTACGTTGTATATAAACTTAGGTATACGCTATTAATATAATCTTAAAATGTTGCTTACGAAATTTGTAAGTTTTTGTATCTTTGTAAAATCTTCAATTTATTTATATAGAGTTCTCAATTTTTCATTTTTATTATATATATATATAACTGCTTTAAACATTAATTGTATTGTATTTATTTAAATGTTAATGAGATGTCGCTTTGATTTTAATTTATGATTTTTAATGTAATAATCAATTAATTTAGTTTTAATGAGAATTCAAATTTTATTTGTAATGTTTTAATATGGGTTATGTTGCCTGAAAATAAACGAATTTTATTTATTTATTACAAATAAAATATACTTAAGAGACCTTGTTACGAATATAAGGAAAATGTACATTAAATTATAGTTGAATATATAAATATGTAATGTTTATTCTAAATTACAAAAACTGTATAATCGTTGATGTCTTTGCCTCTAATAGTTTTTATTGTTTCGTTTGCTTGCCGTGTGGTGCGCTGTTATGCTCTCTGAGGTTTAATGAACTTTGTAATGAATTTATTAGTTCCGTTGATTAAATAATAATTAAAGAAGTCTACTAGTTATATTGATTTTTGAGACCCATTCCGTTGTTTTATAATAAAGACTAAGGAACATTAAAAAATTAAAGTGATCCTGAATCTCACCGCCTTTGGGTTGTTCTGCCCTATCTTCATTTCTAACGTGTAACCCGCTCCATATAAATTCTTCAGGTGTTGAGTCGAACCAATACATCTGTAAAAGAATTTTATATTTAAAAAAAATAGCAAATCATCATCATCAACGTCCAACTGCTGGGCCCAGGCCTTCCAGCACAACATACCACGCGGATCTAGTGTGAACTGGTTAACGATTAACCCATTGACTGCAAGGAATCCAGACACAATAAAAATATATTGTTTGGGGCTCTTTAAGGCGTCTCTCGCGGTCAAAGGGTTAAGATCAACGGGGTCCAGGGGGAGGGTCATGGGGGTCATGACCCCCCTGAACTATTTTTAAGTACTATACTAACGTACATTAACAAAATACCTATAAGTTCTTAACTTGACTACTACTATGTGACCCCCTCCTGGCGCCAACCTGACCCGCCCTTGGTTAAAATAGCTTATAACATTCTTAAACTGTTGGTCCCAGTAGTTTTTTATAGTTATAGGTGAACGGGGCGGTCCGCTCGCTCACCTGCTGGTGAGTTATACACTTGGTCATGACAGAAACAGTGCCGATAGAAATCAGTGACAGTAGTTTTATTTTCTGTCAATACTGCCCTGCGCCCGACACACAAGACAACAGATGTTAGGTCTCTTATACCCGGTAATTTTACTAGCTACGGTGCCGGTATCATGAAACACAGAAGTGCAAAACACTAGTACCCATTTAACGGGACGATATCTGGCACTGCGGTGGTATCGACCTAGATGACTCTCTGTCAAGTCTACCACCTTGTAAAACCTTATATTGACCTTGTAGTATCTTGACTTTCCCCATATACATTATATATTATTGTACTTTAACATATATATTCTACTTTTACTTTTCTATCCATATATATGCTACTTTAATATATACATCATCATCATCATCAGCTCATTAAACGTCCCCACCGAGGGGCACGAGCCTACCCGTATAGGTTGATTAGGCCTTAGTCGTCCACGCGGGCCCAGTGCGGATTGGACGACTTCACACACAACCTTCGAATCTCTTCGCAGGCGTGCATGAAGGTTTCCTCACGATGTTTTCCTTCACCGTAAGAGCGTCGGATAACGTACATATATTTTTCGAAAATTCGAAAATACATTGGTACGTGTCGGGATTTGACCTCAGCCCTCCGGTAGGAAGGCGACAGTCCACACCACTGAGCCACCGACGCTCTAATATATTAATATATACATTATTGAATAATTCAATGAATACAAAAAATGTTAAATAGACTTACCTAAGACCCCCTTTAACCATTATCCCAACTCTAGAACATAAAGCATCAGCCTCTTCCATGGAATGTGTTGTTAGAATAGCACCTTTTTTACCCTGGAAAAGAAAATGGTAGATATTGAAAAAAAAATGAAAGTACATTAACAATTAAAAAATCATGCAATAAGTGTACCCTACGGCAGAATGATAATATTATGCTTTTAAAGAGGTAACCAATTGTTTACACGTTTTTTTGTGCACCGGTACAAAAGTGTGAAAGTGCAGCGCTAAACTTTTTTTTGGTATAGAAGTGTGAAATGAGGTGTCAGTGCAGTGCCAGTGGTACCTGGAAGCTGGCCAGGATGGTGTCCCAGAGGAAGCGCTTGCTCCGTGGGTCCATGCCGGTGGAGGGCTCGTCCAGCAGCACCACGCGCGGCGCGCCCACATGGCCAGCGCGAACGACAGCTTGCGACGCGTACCACCAGAACATTCTTCAGCATTCTTGTTCGCGTGCTCCATGATCTGGAGACCGTTCAGGTACGCTTCCACTATCCTGGGGGAGATCAGATTGATGAAGTGTTTAGAACACTAGTGGGTGAGGAGGGGGGGGGGCAGTTTGATTACGTCCCTAATGGTTGGCCCGAAAAATTACATCGGAAATAAACACAATCAAATAACAATGAACTAAATCCGACATCACCATCATCATCGCCGGATCGGCAAGTTGAAGTGGCAGTGGACCGGTCACGTATGTCGCAGAACCTCGGGCCGTTGGAGCAGACAGTTCTGGAGTGGAGACTGCGTCTTGGCAAGCGTAGCGTAGGATGCTAACTTCATCATCATTTCACTGTACAGGTAAAAGTTGTAATAATTTTTAACAAAAAAATACCGACATAAAACTTTTAGCTTTTTGAGCTAAAAAATATTTTCACAATTTTGATTTACAACACAACCACTTTCCTACCTATATTATAAAGTGAAGAGTTTACTTGGCACCGACACCAAAATAATGAAAATTTTATTTTTAGCTTTTTAATTTAAAGTCGGAATTTTTTGTTAAAAAATACTTTTTTATAATTTTGCGTGACTCCTAGTAGAAATAATCACTAGAATAAATATAATGTAATAAATTAGACGTATCTCTGAGTCAATTTTTGAAAGTCCACTTTCTCTGGTCTCCCTTCATCAAGCCCTGGCTTCCTTACCTTGGAACTACCTATGAAGTATCCTCTTTCTATCAAAAAAAAAGAATCATCAAAGTGATACATAAACGACGGAGATATCCGCGAACAAACATAAAAAAATAATTCTCTTGATTTCTCTCGTCTCCAACATCAGACCCTGACTTCTTTAAAATGGGACCATCTTTGAACTGTTCTCTTTTTTACAAATAAAGAATTGTTAAAATCGGCTCATAAACAATAAAATATCCGCTATCAAATATAAAAAAGCATATATACGGTCGAATTGGGTAACCAACTTTTTTGAATTCGGTTAAAAATAGCCAATGTTACCTGGGCGTGTCCGCTTTGCTGACCCCCCTGATGGCGGCGTAACACTCGATGTGCTCCCTGATGGTGACGTTCTTCCAGAGGGCGTCGTGCTGAGGGCAGTAGCCCAGCATTTGGAAGGTGGACGCCTGTGGTTCCCGTACGTCTTCACCGCCCAGCATCACCTGGTGAATAAATATTTCAATTTTTCATTTAGAAATTTAAGTGCCGGTGACTGCTCCCACCTAGTGGAAAGTAACGATGCAGCCGAAGGTGTATCACGCAAATTCAAACAATGACGGTCGTCATTTGGTGTAATGGTTGATACGTCGGCTATTTCACCAAGAGTTCCGGGTTCGATCTCCGGGCAGTACAAACATTTATGTGCATGAACATGTCTATTTGTATTGGTCTGGGTGTTTTATATGTATAATATGTATGTATTTACAAATATAAACATACATAGGGCTTTTTCCCTTACGCGGGCTTGTGGCCAGGGCGTTGCCGAAATTTGCGTACAATTCTGCAAGTATTTAGAATCGTCACTTTTTTTAAGGAGATGAAATGTAAGCGGATGGATTTGTATGGATGGATCATTATATTGTTCAATATATTATTCAAGTATCTGCCATTAAAATTGGCTTTTGGCCAAGCAAAAATAATTCTTAAGCAATTAATTAAATTTAAAACTTAGTGTGAATATTTTGACGTAAGATATACCTTCCCCTAACCATTTCTATTTTTATTAAAAATAACAAAAGTGATGCAACTCACGGTTCCGTTAGTAGGCCGCTCCTCAGCGGTGATGATCTTCATAGTGGTGGTCTTCCCGGCCCCGTTGTGTCCCAACAGGCCGAACACCTCTCCCCCGTGGACGGCGAGGCTGAGGCGCGCCAGGCCCGCCCGGGGCCGGGCCCGGGCCTCCCCGCTCCCGCAACACCCAGACCCGGACCCCGTGCCGCGGACTTTGTACTCTTTGCGGAGGTTCTGCGGGAACATCATTAGGGGGTAACCGCAATCTCTTAACCCTTTGACCGACAATGACGCCTTAAGGCGCCAGACACAATGGATTTTTATTGTGTCTGGATTCCCGGCGTTCAATGGGTTAAAACAGTATTATTATAGTGATACGTCTGCATTTTTTTACCAGAAAAGATGAAATAATACACACTATTTTAAGATAGCGATAACCCCCCAGTTCATTAATCGTCCCCACCGAGGGGCACGAGCCTACCCGTATAAGGTGTACAGGCCTTAGTCGTCCACGCGGGCCCAGTGCGGATTGGACGACTTCACGCACAATCTTTGAATCTCTTAGCAGACGTGCGCAGGTTTCCTCACAATGTTTTCCTTCACCGTAAGAGCGTCGGATAACGTACATAAAATTTCGAAAATTTGAAAACGTGTTTATTTAATTTATCAGGCGCATCAGCAATGCAAACACAAACATTCGTAAAATACACATTTTAAGATGTTAAGACCGCGTCTTGGTGGGCGTAGTGTAGGACGCCCGGGCCGATGGACCGACGATACCGGGATATCTGGCGCAAAATGGAGAGACCTATGTCCAGCAGTGGACTGCGATAGGTTAAAGAGAGAATATCTGTCTGTCTATATGTCTGTGTGTTGTTTGTCTCTATGTGTTTGTCTATCTGTCTGTGTATTGTCTGTCTTTGTGTCTATATATTTGTCTGTGCATTGTCTGTCTCTATGTCTATGTGTTTGTGTGTCTGTCCGTGTTGTGTGTGCATGTCATGTATTTATGTGCACTATGAACGGCGGCCTGGCATGCGGTGGCGGTGTGTGCGTTTGTGTGGGTGTCTGTCTCTCTGACTGCGTATCTGTCTCGCTGTGTGTCTGTTTGTCTGTTTGCCTCTGTGTATGTCCATCTTTGCATTTCTCAGCTGTGTGTCTGTGTATGTATCTGCTTGTCTATGTGTCTGTGTATTGTCTGTCTGCCTGTTTGCTGTCTCGCTGATTGTCTCTCTGTGATTGTGTGTCTATCTCTCTGTTTGCCTGGTGTGTGTGTGTGTGCGTGTGGAGTGACTCACGTGCACTAGGAGCGGCGGGCGGGCGTGCGGCGGCTGGCGCAGCAGCGCGGCGACCGCGCCCGCTCGCGCCGCACGTCCCCGTCAGTGTGTGTTGTGTGTGCGTGTGGAGTGACTCACGTGCACTAGGAGCGGCGGGCGGCGTGCGGCGGCTGGCGCAGCAGCGCGGCGACCCGCGCCGCTCGCGCCGCACGTCCCCGTCAGTGTGTGTGTGTGTGTGCGTGTGGAGTGACTCACGTGCACTAGGAGCGGCGGGCGGGCGTGCGGCGGCTGGCGCAGCAGCGCGGCGACCCGCGCCCGCTCGCGCCGCACGTCCCCGTCAGTGTGTGTGTGTGTGTGTGTGCGTGTGGAGTGACTCACGTGCACTAGAGCGGCGGGCGGGCGTGCGGCGGCTGCGCAGCAGCGCGGCGACCCGCGCCCGCTCGCGCCGCACGTCCCGTCAGTGTGTGTGTGTGTGTGCGTGTGGAGTGACTCACGTGCACTAGGAGCGGCGGCGGGCGTGCGGCGGCTGGCGCAGCAGCGCGGCGACCCGCGCCCGCTCGCGCGCACGTCCCGTCAGTGTGTGTGGTGTGTGCGTGTGGAGTGACTCACGTGCACTAGGACGGCGGGCGGGCGTGCGGCGGCTGGCGCAGCAGCGCGGCGACCCGCGCCCGCTCGCGCCGCACGTCCCGTCAGTGTGTGTGTGTGTGTGCGTGTGGAGTGACTCACGTGCACTAGGAGCGGCGGGCGGGCGTGCGGCGGCTGGCGCAGCAGCGCGGCGACGCGCCCGCTCGCGCCGCACGTCCCCGTCAGTGTGTGTGTGTGTGTGCGTGTGGAGTGACTCACGTGCACTAGGAGCGGGGGCGGGCGTGCGGCGGCTGGCGCAGCAGCGCGGCGACCCGCGCCCGCTCGCGCCGCACGTCCCCGTCAGTGTGTGTGTGTGTGTGCGTGTGGAGTGACTCACGTGCACTAGGAGCGGCGGGCGGGCGTGCGGCGGCTGGCGCAGCAGCGCGGCGACCCGCGCCCGCTCGCGCCGCACGTCCCCGTCAGTGTGTGTGTGTGTGTGCGTGTGGAGTGACTCACGTGCACTAGGAGCGGCGGGCGGGCGTGCGGCGGCTGGCGCAGCAGCGGCGACCGCGCCCGCTCGCGCCGCACGTCCCCGTCAGTGTGTGTGTGTGTGTGCGTGTGGAGTGACTCACGTGCACTAGGAGCGGCGGGCGGGCGTGCGGCGGCTGGCGCAGCAGCGCGGCGACCCGCGCCCGCTCGCGCCACACGTCCCCGTCAGTGTGTGTGTGTGTGTGCGTGTGGAGTGACTCACGTGCACTAGGAGCGGCGGGCGGGCGTGCGGCGGCTGGCGCAGCAGCGCGGCGACCCGCCGCCCGCTCGCGCCGCACGTCCCGTCAGTGTGTTGTGTGGTGTGCGTGTGGAGTGACTCACGTGCACTAGGAGCGGCGGCGGGCGTGCGGCGGCTGGCGCAGCAGGCGGCGACCCGCGCCCGCTCGCGCCGCACTCCCCGTCAGTGTGTGTGTGTGTGTGCGGTGTGAGTGACACGTGCACTAGGAGGGCGGGCGGCGTGCGGCGGCTGGCGCAGCAGCGCGGCGACCCGCGCCCGCTCGCGCCGCACGTCCCCGTCAGTGTGTGTGTGTGTGTGCGTGTGGAGTGACTCACGTGCACTAGGAGCGGCGGGCGGGCGTGCGGCGGCTGGCGCAGCAGCGCGGCGACCCGCGCCCGCTCGCGCCGCACGTCCCCGTCAGTGTGTGTGTGTTGTGCGTGTGGAGTGACTCACGTGCACTAGGAGCGGCGGGGCGGGCGTGCGGCGGCTGGCGCAGCAGCGCCGGGCGACCCGCGCCCGCTCGCCGCAGCGCCCGTCCCGTCAGTGTGTGTGTGTGTGTGTGTCGTGTGGAGTGACTCACGTGCACTAGGAGCGGCGGGCGGGCGTGCGGCGGCTGGCGCAGCAGCGCGGCGACCCGCGCCCGCTCGCGCCGCACGTCCCCGTCAGTGTGTGTGTGTGTGTGCGTGTGGAGTGACTCACGTGCACTAGGAGCGGCGGGCGGGCGTGCGGCGGCTGGCGCAGCAGCGCGGCGACCCGCGCCCGCTCGCGCCGCACGTCCCCGTCCTCGTCCTCGGCGCCGGCGCCCGCCTCCGCGTCGCACTCGCCCTCCGCTTGCGACTTACTCGAGCTAAGGTTGCGTTTGCGCTGACAATTTATAATAACATCAGGGAGAAGCCGCAGTCTCTCAACCCATTGAACGCCGGGAATCCAGACACAATGAAAATCTATTGCGTCTGGCGCTTTAAGGCGTCATTGGCGGTCAAAGGGTGAAAACGGTATTGTTATAATGATCGTCAGCATTTTTGTACCAGAAAATACGAAGTTATATTATTGGAGCATTGTTTTAAGAGATGGCGGTAACCCCCTGTAGTCGAAATACGTACAATGATTTGGAATCAATGTGCTAGTACTCTCAAACGCTAATATTCATATGGATTAAATATACAATCTAAAATTCTGGGGTTCTGAACATATTATATTAGCTGTTTAACCATCATTACTGTCACTGATTATCACTTATTTTGTATACCACTTTGCTTGAAATAAAAGTCAACATACTTTCTTCACGGTTTATTGGAGAACTATAGAATTTTGGGTTACGTCTTATATTCGAATAATTTTGCCTGCGCGATTTAAATGTCTACAGCGACATCTATTGGCATTCATCAGCTCATTAAACGTCCCCACCGACGGGACGAGCTTACCCATATAGGGTGTTTTTAGACCTTAGTCGTCCACGCGGGCCCAGTGCGGGTTGACCGACTTTACGCACAACCTATTGAATATCTTCGCAGGCGTGCGCAGGTTCCTCACGATTTTTTCCTTCACCGAAAGAGCGTCGGATAACATACATATAAATTCGAAAACACATTGGTACGTGGTGGGATTCGAACCTCACGTGGTAGGAGGGCAACAGTCCGCACCATTAAACCACCGACGCTCAATGGTGATATTGGCATTGTCACGATGATTATAATGAAACATCCCTGTCATTCTATTATTAAACTCTTAGCATTAAACCTTCATCGTACAAAGCTGATGATGACGATGACAGCTTTTTATTTTAAGTACCTTGCAGAGACTGGCGCCGGATTTGAGTCTATCAGCGGCCAACAGCGCGGCGCCGCAGAGTGGGACGTGCACCAGCATGGCGGCGATGAGCGCCCACACCTCCGCCGTGAAGTAGCTGCTTATGGACGGTGTGGTGCACAACCCACGCAGGTTACACGTTAGGTACACGCTGGGGAACATTCATTCATCACCATCAGCTCATTAAACGTCCCCACCGAGAGGCACGAGCCTACCCGTAAAGGGTGTATAGGCCTTTGTCGTCCACGCGGGCCCAGTGCGGGTTGGACGGCTTCACGCACAACCTTTGAATTTCTTCGCAGGCGTGCGCAGGTTTCCTCACGATGTTTTCCTTCACCGTAAGAGCGTCGGATAACGTACATATAATTTCGAAAGTTCGAAAACACATTGGTACGTGACGGGATTTAAATCAGCCCTCCCAGTAGGAGGGCGAAAGTCCACACCATTGAGCCAGCGACGCTCCATTCATTTCCATTCATTATCTTTTACATGTAAAAAATAAGTTTCTGTAAAAATAAATAAAGCTAACACCTTGGTCTCAGGTTATACATATAAATACCAATATAATTGCATTTTTGTGTTTTGGGATGATCTTACAAGCGTCGCCTTGCGTGACGATGATAATGCAGTCACTGCCGAATACACTCCAATTATAATACAACCAGTCACTGCAGAATACACTCCAATTATACATCAGTCAGTCACTGCAGAATACACTCCAATCATACATCAGTCAGTCATAGTAAAATACTCTCCAATTATACATCAATCAGTCACTGCAAAATATTCTCCAATTATACATCAACCAGTCACTGCAGAATACTCTCCAATTATACATCAGTCAGTCACTGCAGAATACTCTCCAATTATACATCAGTCAGTCACTGCAGAATACTCTCCAATTATACATCAGTCAGTCACTGCCGATACACTCCAATTATAATACAACCAGTCACTGGCGAATACATTCCAATTATACATCAGTCAGTCACTGCCGAATACACTCCAATTATACATCAGTCAGTCACTGCAGAATACTCTCCAATTATACATCAATCAGTCACTGCAGAATACAATCCAATTATATTACAAACAGTCACTGCCAAATACACTGATCATTATTTAGTCACTGACGAATACACTCCAATAATTATTTAGTTACTGACGAATACACTCCAATTAGTATTTAGTTACTGACGAACACTACAATTATTATTAGTTACTGACGAATACACTACAATTATAATTAAATAAATATATTATCCCACTGACACTCACACAGCGCCATCTAGCCCATCTTAAGCGAGGAGCTTGTACTTAGGGTCTAAACAACTGATAAACACACTTATATACATTTTTACAATTCAATCAGTTATTGTAGAATACACTCGAATTATTATTTAGTCACTGCCAAATACACTCCAATTATAATTTTCAACAGATTTAAAATGATATAATACAAAATAGAAACAATACATTGTGTACTCACCGATCTACATAATAGATGATAGCATACGGTATATACATAACGTCCAAGAAACTAAACACTATGTGGAGGTAGAACGCAATGTCGCTACCTGGAACAAACAACACATGAGATCAGAAATCTTAAAATATTTTCAACAAAAAACATTGTAAAAAAAATATTTTATTAAGTGCCAAAAAATCTGGGTAATTATCTTCTCTTTGTCTTTGTCCATCTATGGCGGAGCCCACTGCCAGATAGTTTCTCCATGCAGATTCAGATATCGCAGTCCTCCGTTTTCCTCATCCAGCCTCCACCTTTTAGTTAGTCCATCGGCCATCGATTCTACGTCATACGTGACTGGCCCATTACTATTTTACTATATTTACCATCATCATCATTCTAGCTTTAAACGTCCACTGCTGAACGAAGGGCTCCTCTAATGATTTCCACGCGGATCGATCCCTGGCAGTCGATATCCATATGCTACCCGTCATCTTACAAAAACTCTTAAAGATTATTTTTAAAGTATATACGATCTATTACTAGTTTCCACCGAAATACTAATTATTGTATTGGTCCATTTTCTTTACTATTGCTATTACTGAAATAGCGACATTCTGTAAAAATAACATTGTGCGAAAGCGATCTTTTGCGACTGGTAGACATTTTGCGAATAAGCCGGCTTACGTACCCCCGAATTACAGAAACATCTTTCTTCTTTTTTTTGTTACAAAGTGAACACACGGCCACGACACTCACCCGATGGCAAGAGACACGCCTAACCACGAGCGGCACCGAAGGAGACTAACAACTCATAGACAGCCACTATCCCTCATCAATGCCGAGATTATAGGCCCTCACTTTTTTATGTATGAAGTGACCTGGACGGCTAGGACGCTCACCTGATGGTAAGTGATACGCCTGACTATGACAGAGCGGCATCGATGGAGACCAACAACTGATTGACCGTTATTATTCTCCATCAATGCCGCATTACGCCCGTCACCCGAGACAACAGATGTTAGGTCTCTTATACCCGGTAATTTCACTAGCTACAGTGCCCGCATCCCAAAACACAAAAGTGCATAACACACCTGTTTCACGGGACGATATCCGGCACTGCAGTGGTACCAACCTAGACGACTCAGTATCGAGTCTACCACCTTTTTGGACAATCCCAAATTATATATCATAGAAGTCCACTTACCCCATTTGAAAGTATCTAAAACGGCAACCAAGATGAAGGGTATAACCCCCACCCACGTGGTGATGTTAGGCATGATGCTCTGCGCGGAGTCCATTTTGTCGAACACGTACGAGAGGCACGTGTTAAACAAAATGGCCGACGGGCTGTACAGCAGCAGGAGGAAGGTCAACATCGTGATGGCGGAGCCGTTGGTAAGGCTTGGTATGTCGTTGAGGATTACCTAGAAGTTGTTATGACAATTAAATATATTTTAAAATGTAAACCAACACTAGGTAATAAATCCACAGACGTTTGTATTTTAAAAGTAAGCTGGTGGTGACATTAATGGTTTTAATATGACCCATTTGGTGTAGCGGTCGAGACGTCGGCTGCTACACCAAGGGTTCCGGGTTAGATCCCCGGGCAGTACAAACATTTGTGTGCATAAACATGTCTGTTTGTAATGGTCTGGGTGTTTTCTATGTACATATTTACAAAAAATATATAAGTATGTTTATCCGTTGTTTAGTACTCATAATACAGGCTTCACGCTTAACTTGGGGCTAGACGGCTCTGAATGTCTGTGGATATTTATTTAGTTATTTTAATATGTTAAAATTGGTTTCATTTAGCTTTGGGGAAAAATCATTCGGTTTCTCTATTTACTTTATGTAAAAGTCAACAAAAGAATCAGTAGCACACACACATTTCGGGAATCGCAATGGTTCCTGAAAAGTATCAGAACCCCACACGTGGCCTGGTTAGGTAATTGGGAGTCCAGAAATTCACCATAAACATACACCATCATGCAAATAACACGCAGTTATAGTCAGAACACACATACAAATAGTACAAAAGTCTATTACATCATCAATTAAATTTCCAAACCAGGTTACCTTGGTTTGGAAATGGCACGGCACCGGTATTCTGTAGGAAGCATCAGTAGCACAGTAGCAAGTCATGCTGACATGGGTCATCATCATTAGCTCATTTAACGTCCCCACCGAGGGGCACGAGCCTACCCGTATAGGGTGATTAGGCGTAGGATTTAGTCGTCCACGCAGGCCCAGTGCGGATTGGACGACTTCACACACAACCTTCGAATCTCTTCGCAGGTGTGCATGAAGGTTTCCTCACGATGTTTTCCTTCACCGTAAGAGCGTCGGATAACGTACATATATTTTTCGAAAATTCGAAAGTACATTGGTACGTGTCGGGATTTGAACCTCAGCCCTCCCGGTAGGAAGGCGACAGTCCACACCACTGAGCTACCGACTGCTGACTTGGGTATAGAAAGGAAAATAAATGGACCACTTATTACCTTGTTAAATTTAATAATACGACAACTTTACCAGTATACTTACCAGAACAAGTACTCCGGCACTGGTGATTATCATGATAAAGATCAGTATCGTGAAGTAGGTCAGAAAGTACATGCTCATCGACAGTCCGTTCACTCGCAACTGGTTCTTGGCTTTGATCTGGAAGTGAAGTTTCTTATGTGACTTGGTGAATAGGTGACCAGTTCACTCATCTGATGGTAAGAGACACGTCTATTACTCGCCAAACCACGGAAGCGCTTTTTTTCAAAGTATCAAAATTCATATTTTTAGTTTATTATTTTAATTGTTTTTTAATGTATTTTTGTATATTTTTTGACGTTCATAAGCACTTTTTGTAAGCCTAATTTGAAATAAATGGATTTTGACCTAGACTTTGTTGTATAACATGATGTCATATTTAACCCGTTAACCGCAAAAAATCCAGAGGCAACACCAATTTATAAGTTTGAAAAAAAATTTTGGAGTATCTTTGAATAGGTCTTTCAGAAATACTATGATTGTGCGAAATCCGTTTTTCGATACAACTCTTCTATATTCCGGATGGACTTTTAGCTGCTGATGGCGTTCTCACAAAAGGCAATGGCAAGCGCCATTGGCCCTTTGTAAAAGTCTCGTAGAGTCCTCACTGACTCAGCAAAACACAACGCAATTCTTTATTCCGCGCTTTTTCCTGTCACTCCGGGCGCCATTCGCGCCTAAAGTAAGGCTCTCGTACAGTAAAATCTCAAAACCTCTTTGCAGTTACTTTAAACGATATTCGTAGAAAACTTCAAACAGACGCTATCCTAAATTAAAACATTACAAGACGAGTCTAGTAAAGTAGTCTATAATAAAAATGCAGTGAAAAGCGCAGGCTTTCTTCTCTCTCCCTCTTCAACCTATCGCAGTCCACTGCTGGACATAGGTTTCCCCCATTTTGCGCCAGATATCCGGTCCTCCGCTTTCCTTATCCAGCCTCCATATGCTATTTATAAAGGTCTCAGCAGAAAGACTGAGTCTTCTACCGTCTTCTTCTACCGGACTCTCACCTCTCTATCATACACGATGTCCACAGCCAACGTGACTGGTACCAAAGCGAAGATCATCCCCATGAAGATGGCGCAGACCACGTTGCCCACGTTGAACTCTTCCTGCTGCTCGGTCTGCTGGAACGGATGCGCCAGCACCTCGATCGGCTTGAAGTTCTCCAGAAGACCCGATGTTGACATAAGAACCCTGACAACAGAAGGATAGGTAAGGTATCAAGTTATTTTTAAGTTTTGACGACCCATTCGGTGCAGCGGTTGAGACGTCGGCTGTTACACCAAGGGTTCCGGGTTCCATCCCCGGGCAGTACAAACATTTGTGTGCATGAAAATGTCTGTTTGTAATGGTCTGGGTGATTTCTATTTATAATATGGATATACCAAAAAATGTATATAAGTATGTTTATCCGTTGTTTAGTACCCATAATACAGGCTTCACTCTTAACTTGGAGCTAGATGGCGCTAGATGGCGCTGATGGATTTCGAATGTCAGTGGATATTTATTTTAAACTTTGCTAATTATTTCACTCATCAATAGTGATGTAAATGTAAATGACCGATCTATCATATTTAATAAATTTTACTTAAATATTACTGTCTTATAGAGCATCAGTGGCGCAATGGTGTGCACCACAGATTTCCCAATACAGGAGATGTGCCCCATCTCCTGTATTGGGAAATCTGCGTTTAAAGTGCGACAAATGTAAGCTCAACGAGCATACACTGGCTGCCAGTTTACGCTCTGTGAGACGAGTCAAGACGCACGAATATTAAAAGAAATTCCCCTTTTTTTCAAAATGCCATCCTGTGCAATTGTAACATGCCATCATCGCAATGAATCAGTAAATTTACCAAGAAATATAATAACTTTTCACAGGTAAGAACCGAAAAGAAATTGCGACACTGGGACTGCCTATAAACTTGGCGGCTTGTCCAGTCTAATTGTATATTCGGATGTCTATGGTGTGCACTGTTGTCTTTCGATCTGGAGGGCACATGTTCAAATCCCGTCACGTACCAGTGTGTTTCGAAATTATATACGTTATCCAACGCTCTTACGGTAAAGGAAAACATCGTGAGGAAACCTGCGCTCGCCTGCGGAGAGGTTCAAATGTTCTGCGTAGGTCCATATAGTTTACGGGTAAGGTAGGGTTCACGGTGGGGACGTATATGAGCTGATGACGACCATTTTTCCTGTAAGCGTCATTCTTTATCTCCTTTTTAGGAAGTTAATTATCTCAATCATAAAAAATTAAACTGCACACAAAAACTTATTGGTGCAGTAGCTGACTTATAAACCACATGTGGTTTGTTACCATGTAGATAATGAAAATAGTAAGTATAAATGTACGTGAGTGAAGTGTATGTGTGTGAGTAGAAGTGTATGTGTGTGAGTAACTCACCTGTATATGCTATTATCCAACAAATTGATTATGATCGGCAGACTATGCGTATAAGTGCTATTGTAATAGGCCATTATTTTCCCATACGGGATGAGGCTGTCTTTCAGACTGAACGCACCAAAGTTCTCCATGTCGAGAAGACTCGAGAAGTTTCCGTCGAAATTCACTATTGGATACGCTCCCAGCAGTTCGAGCGAGTCTTTCAAGTCTGTGATCTCTTTGTAATTGTTTTGCTCGCTGAACACTGCAATTGGAGTTCTGTTGAGGTACGCGTTAGGGTCCAATTTGAGTGGTTGCATCCTGAAGAACACGATTTGTTTCGACTTCATGTACAGGCCTAGTGCGCAGGATACTGGAAGAATTAAATGTAAGTTTGCGCTGAGTTTCTATGGTTCGTTTTCGATTAATAAACCAGTCTATAACGTCTCACTGCAGGACATAGGTCTTACCAGCATGTGTAATTTACTAAGGTAATTGCAAAACACTCGTATTTGGCGACACGATATCTGGCACTGCAGTGTTACGTATCTAGACGACTCGGTACCGAGTCTAAGCAGTTAGGCCGCCCATGTCTTTTTTATGTTATAAGTGTACAGGATGATCTGGACGCTCACCTGATGGTAAGTGATACGCCAGACCATGACAGAGCGGCATTAAAGGAGACCAACAACGTGCAGACAGTTATTATCCTCCATCAATGCCGCACTGCGCCCGTCACCCGAGACAACAGATGTTAGGCCTCTTATACCGGTAATTCACTAGCTTACAGTGCCCTCATCGGAAACACAAAAGTGCATAACACTCCTGTTTCACGGGATGATATCTGGCACTGCGGTGGTACCTACCTAGACGACTCAGCATCGAGTCTACCGAGTGATTTGTGCCAAACTTGTCAATATTATTGATGTCGTAACACAGTTTATGACAAAGTATTTTCATTTCATGTTGTACTTGTTCTTTTTCTGTTGTTGTATGATTTGTTACGTGCAATAAAGTTTTTATCTTTAAAATACTCACTGATAGGCATAAAGATCATCACGTATAACTTGTACGGGTCCCGGATCATGCGGATCGTCCGGATGTACACCAGCGCGCAAAATGTTCTCCAGCACGAAGGGTTTGTCTTCACGTTCTCTCCGAGGGCGTCCACTGACACCGGGGCTTCTGGAGTCACCTGAGATAGATTAGATTCGCTTGTAGGCAAAAAATAAGTCGGCTGCGATACGAAGGGTTCCGGATTCGATTCCCGGGCAGTACAAACATTTGTGTGCATGAACATGTCTGTTTCTATTGGTCTGGGTGTTTTCTATAATATGTATGTATGACATACAATATATATATATATATATATATATTAATATATATATTATATTATATATATATATATATTATATATATATATATATATATTTATATATATATTAATATATATATATTATATATATATATATAATATATATATATATTGTTTATCAGTTGTTTAGTACACGCAATAACGCAATACAAGCTTTATTCTTAACTTGGGACTACATGGCTTCGTATGAATGTCAGTACGTTATTCTATATTAAAGTTCAGTCAAAAGTTGGCTGATAAGTTTTGTAGAAAATCAGGTTTTTCGCTCTCCTGTAGAATTGGATCAACAGTACATACGTTTTTATGTGTTTTAATTATACAACGTTAGTTACGCGTTTTTGTACTATCAACGACGATATGTTAGAATTCCCAAGGAAACGAGAACTTTGCAGATACCGCGGTTTGTTTCTGGTATTTCATAAAATCCAAAGGGTATTGTACGATTCACGAAAGAAGACTATGCGCAGAAGTCATTTTTTAGGTCCTATTAGGGGCGGCAGAGGGGCGGGAGTAATATTGTAAGAGCGGGGCAACGCCATTGGTCGGCGCGTTCTGAGGACAAGGTTGCTCTATCGCTATTCGCCTATATTGAATTTGGCGCGCTGACAGTACTCTAGAATACAGTCGGAAGGAAAACTGTTTCGTTGCATTTTATTATTTATTGTTTTTTTTTTTGTTTTCTGAGCCATTCATTGAAATTCTCTAGTATATGTTGCTTCGAAAAGCCAGGCGAGAAGGATGATATACGAGTTTAAATATATTTTGTAAGTAGATTGTTGACAAGGTTTCGCAAGTCTTGCAATTTTGTTGAAAAATTAAATCAATATATCCACCTTTAATGAATCTATAACAGACATAATAAATAAAAAATATCGGATTAATTTGAATAGAAAAACAGAACCATTACCTATATTTTGAAATACTTGTTGGTACTTTGCTGATTATATTATCCCATGATTATTTGTTATATTTCTACATGATTGATTATTATTTTATGAAGAAAAATATTGTTTCACTATCATTAAAATATTAATTTCCTTTTACGCTTAAAGAAATACTCTATATATAAAATAAATTTGATAGAACATGGTCATAATATTCTCCGTCTCCCACCTTACCATCCGGATTTAAATCCTATAGAAATGGCTTGGGCCTCCGTAAAAAGTTATGTTAGTAGCAAAAACGTTAAGTGGGATATAAGCAGCGTAATTAATTTTATAAAAGAAAAAGTTAATCTAATGGTTCCACAAGAATGAAAAAACTATGTGACAAAGTAAAATTTGAATTATGTTTAATTACATAGGTATGTTTAATCCTGAACATTTATAATAGAATTTGAACGAAATTTTGAATTAAAATAAAAATATTTTGATGTAAGTATTTTGTTCATTAGTGTACATGCGCAAACGGCCGCCATTTTTGGTCTTCTTTGGTGAATCGTACTATACCTTGACATGCTCCACCCCGTGTGTCGTCGAATGTAGTGCGTGCGACGCTGGCGGTGTTGGCAAGGAAGTGGTCTTCTGGCTTTCCTTGTCATTTAGCTCCTAAAAATAAAATTTAGGTAAGGTTACAATATAATATTTTTGTAAAAAATGCATAAGCATATTTAAAAAAAATATTATATTTTTTAAATGTTAACTTACGACGTAAACAGGACGGTCAGGAAGCTCACCTGATGCTAAGTGATACATCTGACTATGACAGAGCGGCATTGAAGGAGACCAACAACTGATAGACAGTTATTATTCTCCATCAATGCCGCACTGCGCCCGCCACCCGAGACAACAGATGTTAGGTCTCTTATACCCGGTAATTTCACTAGCTACAGTGCTCACATCCCGAAACACCGTAGTGCCAGATATCGTCCCGTCAAATAAAATGCATTGCACTTTTATTTCCCGGGACGATATCTGGCACTGCGGTGGTACCTACCTAGACGACTCAGTACAGAGTTTACCACCTAGTCATCTAGGTAGGTTATACATTGTCATTAACTACTTTACGACACCGACGATATGGACAAGTTTGGCACAAATAGGCCGTGTCGACTGCAGCGCTAACGTGGCCTTATAGAGCCTCGCAATCGATTTTTATTCGCCACTTATAAGTGTATAATATAATTATAGGCGACAGCTGCCATTCCTAAGATAGACTTACTGAAATTGGTTTAAAAGTCGTAAATAATTTGGTCACCCACGGAGTCAATTTTTTCCATCATCATCAGCTCATTATACGTCCCCACCGAAGAGCACGAGCCTACCCGTGTAGGGTGTATAGGCCTTAGTCATCCTCGCGAGCCCAACGTGGATTGGCCGATTTCACGCACAACCTTTGAATCTCTTCATAGGTGTCCGCGGATTTCCTAAGAGAAACTAAATTTTCCATCATTCCCCATTAAATATTGTGGGAGTTTTATAAAAAACACATACCTGATAGCTTAATGTCTTGCTCTGCAAAGACAAACTCCTCGAGAGAGCTCGTGCTCTGACCAGCTTCACAGAGGAAACCCCTTCCACCGTTTCTGTTTCTTCAGCATTCTCCCCCTCTAAGCTCAGAAAGACTTCCTCCAATGTTGTCATTGATACTCCATAGCTGGTTATGCCTGGGCGGGGACATAAAAGCGAGTGATAAATAATGTTCGAGCTAAAGAAATACATTTTATTGTTAACGAACCCAAGGTTAAAAAACCTTTTTAAATGTTTATACCCTTGGAACATTGGGATGATAAATTGATGTATTTTTCTTGATATTCCTGTTTGTCTCTTAACGGAACTTATCTTGACTCTTTATGTACTCTTATACTTTACATTCTACATATATTAATATGTAGAATGTAAAGTATAAGATAAAAGTATTCTACATATATAAATAAAAAATAAAAAAATTGTTACTAATTCCTGTGGACCATAATTATGCTGTCTGAATAAATAAATTATTATTATTATATATGAGAATTGACTATTATTTATTTATTATTAACATACAAAACAGATTACAATCAACAAGAATAATATTGAATCATGCAAAGTACATAACAATCCAAAATTATGTATGCCTAAGAGCTTTAAAGGTAATTTTATACAAACTAAAGAGCGCTACATTTAATAAATTGTATTAAATTAAAATAATAACAAAATATAAATTTAGTTATACATATAGCATTTAACAGGTTGAACTAGAAATATTGCTTGCATTAAAATAAAATTAATAAAAATTGGACTTAGTTACCTACATAGTGCAATACAATTTGTCTATTGTATTAAATATTATACTATTTTTAATATAGGAGGATATTTATTTAGGTTACTAGTGTACAGGACGGTCAGTACGCTCAACTGATGGTGAGTGATACGCCTGACCATGACAGAGCGGCATTGAAGGAGATCAACAACTGATTACCTAAACGACTCAGTATTGAGTCTACCGCGTAGTAAAATATACAAATAAGTATGGAGCTTACCGAGTCTGTTGGTCTTGTCGCGTATCTCGTGCTCGATGGCGTGGAAGAGCGGCGGGAAGAGGTGCACGGCGTAGTGCGGCAGGATGTAGGACAGCTCGCGGCCGTGGCGCCCGCGCCTTCTCCGCGCGGGGCACGTGCCCGCGCACCAGACGCGTGATCTGGTGCTCGCGACACGCGCCTGGGTGATCAAGTATACCTACTATGACACCTCGTACACAGGGTAACGCTAGGCGTGTACATATAAGACGGAAACTGATTGTACATGATGTAGAACTCGCGACACGCGCCTGAGTACATCATCATCAGCTTATTGAACGTCCCCAACCGAGGCACGAGCCTACCCATATAGCCTGGCCTGTAGTCATTAGTCGTCCACGCGGGCCCTTTGCGAACGACTTGACGCACAACCTTTGAATCTCACGCGTGCGCAAGTTTCCACACGATGTTCTCCTTCACCGTAAGAGCGTCGGACAACGTATATAGTTTCGAAAATTTGAAAACACATTGGTAGGTACGTAGCGGGTTTTAAACCTACGTTCTCCCGATCGGAAGGCAACAGTCCACACCATTGAGCAACCGACGCTCTCAAGCGTATATACATGAGACGTAAACTTTGTATATAGGAGCTCGTAGCCATAACGCCGTACCTCCGCGCGGGCACGTGGCCGCGCACCAGCCGCGTGATCTGGTGCTCGCGACACGCGCCTGCCACGTTCACAATATGTACGACACATTAGGCGTGACGCGGATTTCTGTATGACACGCGCCAGGCGAGAAAATGTGTGACACGCTAAGCGAGACGCGGGTACCTGTATGACACGCTAGGTTTTTTTTTTTCGAACTGACTACTGCTGTTGGTCGCAGATGGCCTTTACAGCTTCACCGGGCAAGTGGCGAGTGGCGAGCGCAGATGGCTCTCAGCCTTAAAATTTACACAACGAGCCTAAGGGCGTCCCCGAACGGGACTGTGATACGGTTATCTGTATGAAACGCGCTAGACGAAAAAATGTGTGTCACGCTAGGCGAGACGCGGGTATCTGTATGACACGCTAGTCGCGAAATAGTTATCTGTATGACACGCTAGACGCGACGCGGGTATCTGTATGACACGCTCGGCATGACGAGAATTTCTGTATGACACGCTAAGTGCGATGCGGAAATCTTGTGACACTCGAGGCGTGTCAATTATTGTGAATACGCAAGATGCGGCACAAATTGCAAATATTTGTCACGCATAGCGTGTTGTAAGCAAATATATACAAAACACCATAAGCATGTCCAGACTTGACACGCAACAAAATATAAAAGTATGCATGTATCATAAATATTGGTATTGGTGATAATATAACCCCAGAGCTATATTAGTATCATCATAATACAAGTTTCTATTCTATATGTACAGGATGTAGGAGAGCTCGCGGCGCGGGGACGTGGCCGCGGACCAGCCGCGTGATCTGGTGCTCGCGACACGCGCCTGGGTGTTCAAGTATACCTACTATGACACCTTGTACACAGGGTAACGCTAGGCGTGTACATATAAGATGGAAACTGATTGTACATGATGTAGGAGAGCTCGCGACACGAACCCAGGCTCATCATCAGCTTATTAAACGTCCCCACCGAGGGGTACGAGCCTACCCGTGTAGGATGTGTAGGCCTTAATCGTCCACGCGGGCCCAGTGCGAACGACTTGACGCACAACCTTTAAATCTCACGCGTGCGCAAGTGTCCTCACGATGTTCTCCTTCAACGTAAGAGTGTCGGATAAACGTACATATAATTTCGAAAACACATTAGTAAGTGGTGGGATTTGAACTTGCGCTCTCCCGATCGGAAGATTACACCATTGAGCAACCGATGCTCTCAAGCGTACATGAGACGTAAACTTTATGTATAGGAGCTCGTAGTCATGACGCCGTACCTTCGCGCGGGGGACGTGGACCAGACGGGTGATTTGGTGCTCGCGACACGCGCCTGGTACGTTCACAATATGTATGACACATTAGGCGTAACATATTTATCTGTATGATAGGCGCAAAGGCGAGGAAATATGTGACACGCTTGGCGAGCCGCGGGTACCTGTATGACACGCGCTAGGCGAGAAAATATGTGTCACGCTAGGCGAGACGCGGGTATCTATATCACACGCTAGGATTTCTGTATGACACGCAAGTCGCGAAGTTGTTATCTGTATGACACGCTAGGCGCGACGCGGTTATCCGTATGAAACGCGCTATGCCAGAAAATGTGTGACACGCTAGACGAGGCGCGGGTATCTGTATGTCACGCTAGGATTTCTGTATGACACGCAAGTCGCGTAGTAGTTTCTGTATGACACACAAGACGTGACGCGGAAATCTTGTGACACTCGAAACGTGTCAAATGTTGTAAACATGCGACACAAATTGCAAATATTTATCACGCATACCGTGTTGTAAACAAATATATGAAAACACCCTAGGCGTATCCACACTTGCCATGCGACAAAATATAAAATCCTTCAGATTACTTCAGGGCTATATAAGTACATAATACAAGTCAAATTAATACATTATCATTATTATACGCAGCATCATCATCATCATCATCATCATCAGCTCATTAAACGTCCCCACCGAGGGGCACGAGCCTACCCGTATAGGGTGATTAGGCCTTAGTCGTCCACGCGGGCCCAGTGCGGATTGGACGACTTCACGCACAACCTTTAAATTTCTTCGCAGGCGTTCATGAAGGTTTCCTCACGATGTTTTCCTTCACCGTAAGAGCGTCGGATAACGTACATATATTTTCGAAAATTCGAAAACACATTGGTACGTGGCGGGATTTGAACCTCGGCCTCCCGGTAGGAAGGCGACAGTCCACACCATTGAGCCACCGACGCTCAAATACGCGTATACATGCTGCTATACGCAGCATGTATACGCGTATTCGAGGTATAAATACCTAAAGGTAAGAATAGGTTATCTTACCGTCTAAAACAAGCGTCAAATGGTAGCCGATGCCGAATTTGTTTTTCAAAAACAATGACGTGCCAGCGCACCGCACCTGTTGGAAACCCATCAATGTTAAGTCATGGACTTTGAAATAATGTGTAATATAAGTTAAGTCGTAGGCTTTGAACCTATCAATCTAAGGCCTGTATTACAGACTCAAGCTCCTTAATTGATCTTCACTTAAGGAGAGTGGGAAAGGGATATCGCTCTATGCGATAAATAGCACCATCCCTTTCTAACTCAACTTAAGTAAAGATCATCGGAGTCTCGTTCTAGAATACGGGCCTTAGTATTAAATGATTTTTTGTCACCAACCACCATCAACACCACGTCAAAGGCCGTAAGGAAACTCTAACACCAGTTTCGGTTTGTTTGTTGAGTAAGCAAAGTAGCATACTGTACCCCACTCCCCCATATCTGAGGAGAGGCCTCCCCATCATCATCATCCCATTACATATCCCCACCGATAGGCACGGGCCTACCTGTAAATGGTGTTGAGCCTTAGTCGTCTACGCGGGCCCAGTGCATATTGGCGGACTTCACGCACAACCTTTGAATCCCTACGATGTTTTCCTTCACCGTAAGAAGACCTCTTATTATTATTTTTTTATAACATAGTGAAGCAAACGAACATGCGGTTCACCTGATGGAAAGTGTTACCGCCGCCCATGGACATTTGCAACAGCTGAGGTCACAGGGATGCGTTGCCGGCCCTTAAAATAAATATAGCACAAATTACCGTGTCAAGTATAATACTCACTCTGCCTTTACTGATGACTGCTTTCCTGTCTCCCAAGATATCAGCCTCATCCATGAAGTGTGTCGTCAGAAGCAGCACCTTCCCTCGCTTCGCCCTTGGAGTATCCTCCATGTCTGTCTCCGAGACACTGGGTCCACTCCAGCAGTCGGCTCATCCAGGATGATAATCTGGAAAAATATTTGGACTGGTTACAGCCATAACCGTCGTTCTATCCGTACTAACATACGCAGCTGAGACATGGACACTGACTGCGGGATTGGTTCACAAGTTCAAAGTCACTCAACGCGCAATGGAGCGAGCTATGCTTGGAGTCTCTCTTAAGGATAGGATCAGAAATTATTTAATCCGTAAGAAACTTAAGTTACCGACATAGCCCGCCGGATCAGCAAGTTGAAGTGGCAGTGGGCTGGTCACGTATGTCGCAGAACCTCGGGCCGTTGGAGCAGACGAGTTCTGGAGTGGAGACCGCGTCTCGGCAAGCGTAGCGTAGGACGCCCTCCGGCCCGATGGACCGACGACTTGCTAAAGGTCGCTGGTGGAGGCTGGATGAGAAAAGCGGAGGACCCGGATATCTGGCGCAAAATAGGGGAGACCTATGTTCAGTAGTGGACTGCAATAGGTTGAATAGACAGCCATAACGGGCTACAGTTGACACCATTGAGCCACCAACGCTTTGAGGCTGAGGTTCAAATCCAGCCACGTACCAATATATTTCGAATTTTCAAAATTACATGTACGTTATCCGACGCTCTTACGGTGAAGAAAACATCGTGAGGAAACCTGCGCACGCCTGCGAAGAGATTCAAAGGTTTTGAGTGAAGTCAGCCACACCATTTAGCCACCGACGCTTAAAACGCTTATTACAGTGTAAAGTCTTGTAATCATTGTACCTATACAAAACTCATATAATCCGATTACCTTAGGATCGCCTATAAAGGCGATTGCTATACTAAGTTTCCTCTTCTGCCCTCCCGACAGGTGCTTCGCGAACACCCCCGCCTGATCCAGCAGGCCGACGTCAGCGAGCGCCTTGTGGATCTCATCAGCTCTTCTTTTCCTAGGTATACCCTGGAAAGATCAAATCTAATTTACTTAATTATAAAATATTATAAAATTACTAGGTGGTAGACTCGATACTGAGTCATCTAGGTAGGTACCACCGCAGTGCCAGATATCGACCCGTGAAATACGAGTGTTTTTCACTATATTTCGGGACGAGGGCATTGTAGCTAGTGAGGTACAGGGTATAAGAGACCTGGCATCTGTAGTCCCGTGTTACGAGCGCAGGGCAGTGTTGACGGATAATAATAATAATAAATATCCACTGACATTCACTCAGCGCCATCTAGCCCCAAGTTAAGCGTGAAGCCTGTTTTATGGGTACTAAAACACGGATAAACATACTTACATACATTTATTTTTTGTAAATACATAAATAATATACATAGAAAACACCCAGCCCATTACAAACAGACATGTACATGTACACAAATGTTTGTACTGCCCGGGGATCGAACCCCTGGTTGCAGCCGACGTCTCAACCGCAACACCAAATGGGTCGTCAGATGTTTGAGTAGGAAATGTGTAAGGAAACCGTAATGTTACCTTGACAGCAGCGAAGAACTGTAGATGTTCCTTGACAGAGAGAAGGTCGAAGAGTACGTCCTGCTGCGGGCACACGCCTATCATCTGCCGGATCTCGTGCATATCGTTCGGATCCCTGGAGACACAAGAATAAACAAGAAATAAGATGCATGCAGTGAGTCAACAGCCTTATACGTGTATTTCCATTTGCCACATAGTAAATATGATTAAACTGTAAACATTATTTTTACCATCTTATCAATAGATGCATATAATGTTTTCGAAATCCTTAAGATTCACGAGCCAAATAGTAGCCCGGTCTTTTGGACGGCAAAACCAACAGCACAGAGACCCTTTTTCGAATGTTTAATCTTTGTATGTGTTACACTTGGCGGATGCCATCACAGAATGCACGATATGATACAACTCCTGATGACCCCCGCCAGGTTTAAAGACTATTGTTAATATATGGAAACTATTGTACTGGGTATGGACTTGGGTTTTGGTGGACTGGATATCTGGGCTATGGGGGGACTGCGGACAACTGCGGATAACTGCGGACGCCTGCCATTAAACTAGTCTCACAGTTAAACAGAGACAGGCGGCGACTCGCCACGGCTAGATGGGCTCCCGAATTATTATAATTAAAGATTTAAAAATGCAACAACCTTTTATTTCGATGTTTTAAAATAAAATCATTTATTTACTCAAAACATTGTATTAAACCTATCGCCAACATATAAAATGATTCCCACTTATTCGCCCATTTTCCTCTACAGATTTGCAACCATTGCCGATTTGTTGTCATCAACAGCACTCAATTTAACAAAAATGTATTTTTTAAAGATTTTTTCCAAAAGATTCGAAGGTTGTGGTGAAGTCGTCCAATTCGCACTGGGCCCACGTGGACGACTAAGGCCTAATCACCCTATACGGGTAGGCTCGTGCCCCTCGGCGGGGACGTTTAATGAGCTGATGATGATGATGTATTTTTTAAATTGGTTTTACGATAAGTGTCCCTCACTTTGCATACCCGACTCATAATCTCTGTAAACAGTTATTGGTTTCCTACAACACTGCACCTGTCATAGGCACATACAAGGAAAATACTGACAAATAATACCCCACCTGACGTCCAAACCATAGACGTACGCAGTCCCAGCAGTGGGCGCGGTAAGCCCAGTCAGGATGTTGAACAGCGTGGACTTGCCGGCTCCGTTGTGGCCCAGGACTGCGGTGATCTGGCCCTCGTAGATGCTGAGGTCGATGCCGTCGATGGCCTTGACCTCGGGCCGGTGGCAATGCCTGAAGCTTTTCTGTAGACCTACGATCCTGATGGCCTCCTTCTCTTGGAGTTCCCTGAGGGTTACAAGAGGAATTTTATGTGTGTGAGAGCACGCTTCGGTATTGGTTGATCCTATTTGACGACCCATTTGGTGTAGCGGCTGAGACGTCGACTACTACACCAAGGGTTCCGGGTTCGATCAACGGACAGTACAAACATTTGTGTGCATGAACATGTCTGTTTGTATTGGTCTGGGTGATTTCTTTGTATAATATGTATGTATTTACAAAAAAAAGTACACAGTGCATTCAAAAAGTTCCGGGACTAAATTTCTATAAAATCAACGATCAGCGCCGTCTCTCGCGCAACGTTGGAACTAGTTAATACCATCCTTCGACTATCTACATTCGAGATTTCAGCGCTCTTACCTCATTCGAAGTGAAGTTTTGTTTGGTTGAAGTAAACGTGTTTATATCGGTCGTCACAATTTGCGAAATGGAGCAACGTGCGCTATTAAATTTTGTTTCAAATTGGGAAAAAGTGGTTCCAAAACTTATCAAATGTTAAAACTGCATATGGCGAGGATTGTTTAAGCCGAAGCAAGGTTTCGAGTGGTATGGACGGCCCTCAAAGTTCGCGCAACCAAATCCAAAATCAAACGATGTTCATTTCTTTTTTCTATTTCCCAAGATTAAAATTGCATGAAGGGCGAGCGTTTTCAGGATGTAGAGGCCATAAAACGAGGAGTGACCGCACACACTCAAGGCCATTTCCGAAGAAGAATTTTCGCGGGCCTTCCAACGACTGCACGACCGCTGTAAAATTTGTGTAGAGAAGGGGGGGGGGACTATGTTGAAAATTAAATAAAAACTTTTTTCCTAGCTCTTTTCTCCTTTCGTAAAAAAAATTTGTCCCGGAACTTTTTGAATGCACTGTGTATATTAGTATGTTTATCCGTATGGATAGGATAATGCTCAGTTTGCTAGATGGCGCTATGGGGATGTCAGTGGATTTAATTTTTGTTTGTTTGGAGCTAGATGGCGCTGTGTGTATGTCAGTGTATATTGATTTATGCTTAGTTTGGTGGTAGATGGCGCTGTGTGAACGTGTTTGTGTACATATGTTTGGATACCTGGGCACGGGCTCGATGTCGGTGTGGGCGGGCGCGGCGGTGGCGGGCAGGCGGGCGCCGGCGGCGCGGGACCAGTACGACGGCAACAGGCAGAACCACGGCTTCTGCTTGATGCCGTACTCGCCTACACATACACATATCATCAGCTCATTAAACGTCCCCACCGAGGGGCACGAGCCTACCCGTATAGGGTAATTAGGCCTTAGTCGTCCACGCGGGCCCAGTGCGGATTGGACTACTTCACGCACACACAACCTTCGAATCTCTTCGCAGGCGGGCGCAGGTTTCCTCACGATGTATTCCTTCACCGTAAGAGGGTCAGATAACGTACATATAATTTCGAAAATTCAAAATCACATTGGTACGATACACACATCGCACCTTTCATATTATAGGGGCATAATTCGAAAAAAAATTATTGTGGGGAACACGTGTTTGAAGATTCTTGAGCGCTTCTGTTCTTACAAAAACAATCATAAATAAATTAAAACATTAATTGCAAAATAATAGAATATTATAAGAGTATGTCCGTTATTATGAATTACTTATCGAATAGTCCGTTAGTTATGAATTACTTATATTTAGTTTATCCCAGCAACTTTACTCGGAAACATGAAAAAGGCATAAACTAAGTTATCGCGGCTTTATTGCACGTTCTGACTCTTCCTATCAAGAGTGTCATGTAGATATGTTTATTTTGGGTCTGTTTATTGGCTCTGTGCACGATTACAGCGCCAACTAGCGTCCACAACTTTGTGGGCTCTGTCACATTGACATTTAGGTCGTATATTTGTGAAAAAATATCGAAATGAAAAAATAACAAATATTTTCGACTAATAACTTGTTGTGATTTCACGATTTGGAAAAAAGGTTTTCAAATCTATTTGGTCATTCAAATCAAATGAGGTAAGTCCGAAAAGTGTGTTTAATTTTAATTGTTAGGGTTTGTTTACTTCATTTATAGTTGTAGTTTTACAGTAAAACAACATGAAAAAGCTACATTAATGGTTTCATTATATATCAGTAAATATATTTAAATGTTCCTGTATCGCTAGTAATAAATTAAATATAGTTTTCATATCGAAATGAGTATTGTTTTGAAGACCGGGTTTGTGAGTGTTACTCACAATATCAAACTTGCATTTACTATTTCTGCCAGTATTCTTGCAGTTTACAACACAACTACTATGACTCATTTTTGTTAGCGGACTAATGCGATTAATTAATGATATTAAAATGTTTTTATGTATATAGAATCACTTTGCCATTGACAGATACATCTGATGACAGAGCTTACATTATTTCTACTTTTGCCCACCATGAGCGCTGCGATAGATTATGTTACCCCCACCTAGTACTTCGCACCCAGCGAATAAGTAGAACTCAAAAATGCATTTTTTTTTAAGATGTGCCCTTATTGTATGAACGGAGCGATATATTGTTACGAATTGTAATTGGTTATTGACACCACTAATCGTTGACGCACTTTTTATGAACTGTTAAAAATTAACGTTTTTGTATTTTGTATGAGATAATTGATATGGACGTCATTGCTCACTATCATCAATAATTGACCTAATGTTTATTGGTTTCAGTGTATTTAAAAATACAATATTGCAAATAAACAAAAATGATCAATGAAACGACATATTAAAAAAGGTGCGCTTTTATAAAAATAAGGTTTGGTATTTTATTGCGGATGGTGAAGAATACCGAATTACAAGTATATAGCGTCGGTGGCTCAATGGTGTAGTGTAATAATGGGACACCGGATACAATAATCAAAGCTTATATACTATCACTAATCTAACGTATGTGTGGGGAGGTGTGTCACACACTACAGGTGACTAATGCCCTCCTACGGGAGGGCTGAGGTTCAAATCCCGCCACGTACCAATGTGTTTTTGAATTATCGAAATATATGTACGTTATCCGACGCGCTTACGGTGAAAGAGAACATCGTGAGGAAACCTGCGCACGGCTGCGAAGAGATTGAAAGGTTGTGCGTGAAGTCGTCTAGCCCGCACTGAGCCTAAGACGACTAAGGCCTATACACCCTTTACGGGTAGGCTCATGCCTCTCGGTGGGGACGTTTAATAAGCTTATGATGAAGAATATAATTACAGAAATTGAGACGTCGGCTGCAACACCAAGGGTTCCGGGTTCGATCCCCAGGCAATACAAACATTTGTGTGCTAGACATGTCTGTTTTATTTTAGAAAATAAAGTTATATTCGCCATTTATGATTATGTTTTATTTCGGAAGAATAGAATCTTATACAGCGAGTAATATCGTTAATGTAATTTAAGTTTAATTTTTATTTGAGCCATTTTCCAAAACCCATCACTACAAACCTTAATGGGTTTTTGCACGGGATTTGATAAAAAATATTTTTTTTTTATATTGTAATTATAAATAAAATAATAATAAAAAGATATATATACGTACTTGCGCAAATGGGGGAGACCTATGTCCAGCAGTGGACTGCAATAGGTTGAAGAAGAAGATACGTACTTGGTATCACGGCATCCAGCCAATAAGCGGCTAGCCCATAGAGCACGGTGTCCACGGCCATCATGATGAGGCTGCCTCCGAACGGGACTCCGGGCCCACTCCACAGGTTCTCCCACGTCACGCCCACGCCTGCCATGTCCAACACCAGAGCCTGGTGGTGAAACAAATGTTTATTGTGACAGGACACAAGAATATCCTTAACCGTAAATTTGTAAAGAAAAACCACAACCTCTATTCAGCCAATACTAAAATTAGAACAAATAATATATATAAAAATAAACTCAATTTTCCGCAAAATCCCTACAAATAGATAATGCCCATCATCATGAGCTCATTAAACGTCCCCACCGAGGGGCACGAGCCTACCCGTATAGGGCGATTAGGCCTTAGTCGTCCACGCGGGCCCAGTGCGGATTGGACGACTTCACAACAACCTCGAATCTCTTGTAGGCGTGCATGAAGGTTTCCTCACGATGTTTTCCTTCACCGTAGAGCGTCGGATAACGTACATATTATTTTGAAAATTCGAAATCACATTGGTACGTGGCGGGATTTGAACCTCAGCCCTCCCGGTAAGAGGGCAACAGTCCACACCATTGAGCCACCGACGCTGACTATATCGATTTATAACAATATGCCAAACTAAATAAAAGAATTACAAAACTATAACAGTTTCACAAAAACACTAAAAACACATGTACCCCTGTAACGGCACGGGTGTCACGTGATCAATGTATCTACGGCTTTATTTATGTAACACTAATGCAATACCATGTCACTTGCAAACAAATAAAATAAAAACCCTTTGATTCCTCTAAACATATGTTAGGCTACAAGCCCCCCCCCCTCCCCGACGCCCTAAGCCGAGGTTCGTGTCCCACACTGGGACGCCCTTAGGCTCGTTATGTAAACCTTAAGGCTGAGAGCCATCTGCGCTCGCCAATTGGGTATTTGACACCACTAATCGTTGACGCACTTTTTATGAACTGTCAAAAAGGTACGTTTCCATATATTTTGTATGAGATTATTGAAACGTGACGTCATTGCTCACTAACATCAATTGACCTAATATTTATTGGTTTCAGTGTATTTAAAAAACAATATTGCAAATAAACAAAAGTGATCAATGAAACGACATGTAAAATAAAGTGCACTTTTATGAAAATAAGGTTTGGTATTTTATTGCGAATGGTGGAGAATACCGAATTGCCCAGTGAAGCTGTAAAGGCCATCTGCAGCAAACAGCAGTAGTCAGTTCGGAAACATAAAAAAAAAGATTTTCTATTGTGTCTGGATTCCCTGCATTCAATGGGTTACATTTAAATCAAGACAGACAGAAGGTATCATCAGTCAATAACGTCTTAGGGCATAGGTCTTCCCGCACAGCATAGCTATGGGAACACTGGTCCGTAACCCACCACGCGGGCCCTGATTGGTTGGTGTTAACCTACCATACTAAGATAGTAGCCGGCACCGTCGGCTTAGCGTGCCCTACGAAGGACTGACAAAATTTGTTCTTCTTCTTCCTTTCCTAATTTTTATGCGCCGTGATATTCTGTCTAGGGTTGTCGGGTCAGGTAGATGGATCTTCTTTTTCTACGAGACTGGTCATACTGGTGTACCATGTGTATGGAGGTCTCTGCCTCTCTTTTTCTCCGGCAGGTTCGGGCCGCCTTCAGAACATAGGCATCATCTCGCCTCATTACGTGACCATACCAACTGAGACGCCTTTCTTTAAGCTTCTCAGCTATAGGGGCCACTTTAAAAGCTGCCCCGGATATACTCGTTTCGTACTTTATACCGCCTTGACACCCCTTCGTTTCCGTGGTATGAAGCTTTTGGAGATGCGTTTCTTTAACGGGCCAACACTCGGCTCCGTACAATATAGCTATCCGAACAATTTTCTGATTGTCCACAGTAGCACACATTATATTCACTTGTCATACTCTGTGGTGAACTGACATTAGATATAAGCCGCCATATTGAATTTAGTAACGTCAATTCGTTACAATATTTAGCTCATTCCATGATGAACACTTATGAATGTCAAATTAGATTCCACTACTGGTTCGGACTGTTGTCTACTGAGAAATCTACAAAAAACTCAGTGGCTACTCCATCCCTCACTGACCTTATCCATAGCGAGGGCATAACAGCTGGAGCTGATGAGGGAGACGAACCAGAAGGCGAGCGAGTCGGCGTTGGAGACGAACACCTGGATGAAGTACAGCCCGCTCATCAGGTTCACGGCGAAGCTGCCCAGGATGCCGGCAGTCTGGAAACATGAAGGTATATTAACAATACTAAATATGATGGAGGTCACATGCACTATCGAGAAACACTGTAAAGATATAGCTGTATAGATCTCGTCGTAGCTGTGCTTTGCGGAAAGGCCTATGCCCTACAGTGGCCGTTATAGGCTAACGATAATGATGATGAGATGAATAATACTGTCATAGCAATGTTGTGTGGAAATATATTAAGGTAGCTTTACATGGTTATATGTGGATAGGCTTATTTCCTGCAGTGGGACGTTTTTCAATTTAACACCATAATCTGAATTTCAAATGATTGCTTATTTATGTATCAAACTTTTGTTCGCCGATTTTAGTTAATTATGGGCCCTTACTCAAGATCAAAAGGCGTTATACGGTAATGATGAAATAAGCTATAAAAAATATTCGAAAATAACCGTCCCCAATTTTTCGCAAGCTAGATCGTAAAAGCATAATTGCAAAAACTAGACAATGTTCTGACCCCAACAAAATTCTGAGCGTGCTCAGTGTCAAGCTGGACAGCCCCCTTCTGCGGCACTGGGCCCAAGCACAAGTGCCTGTGCCCGGAGCCCCACTCGGTGGGAAATACTTAAATGTACTTTTATAGTAGAGATGCCGAAGTGTCGTACTAAGCGCTTTGAATCCACATTTATTATTCGCACTGCGAAACTTTGGAATTCGTTGCCAGCTTATGTTTTTCCCGAGGTGTACAATTTGGGGGTCTTCAAGTCGAGAGTAAATAGGTTTCTTCTAGGTCAGCGTGTTTCATCCTAGACATCGTCGATGTTTAACACCAGACAAGGCGTAGTCAAACGCTGGCCTATTTAATGTAAAAAAAAATAAAAAAATATTATGTTTCATGCCTTTAACATAGAGCGTCGGTGGCTCAATGGTGTGGACTGTCGCCTTCCTACCGGGAGGGCTGAGGTTCAAATCCCGACACGTACCAATGTGTTTTCGAATTTTCGAAAATATATGTACGTTATCCGAAGCTCTTACGGTGAAGGAAAACATCGTGAGGAAACTTCATGCCGCTTGCGAAGAGATTCAAAGGTTGTTTGTGAAGTCGTCCAATCCGCACTGGGCCCGCGTGGACGACTATGGCCTAATCACCCTATACGGGTAGGCTCGTGCCCCTCGGTGGGGACGTTTAATGAGCTGATGATGATGATGAACATAGTTTTTAAATTTGTAAACAATTTTATTGGCTAAGCCTGAAATAAACATATTTTATTTTAATTTTATTTAATGTGCTGAGAGATAAACATACCCTGGCTCTATCGAAGAACGGGGTCAGCATGAACGCGAAGGTGATTATTGTGAATCCGAACAGCAGCATCAGCAGAAATATGAGGATGTACGAGGAGTGCTGGAACACCTGCAACATTTTGTGAAAATATTTAAATCAATTTAACAATTTAAGCGGAGGACCGGGATATCTGGCGCAAATTGGGGGAGACCTATGTCCAGCAGTGGACTACGATAGGTTGATAGGAATAGGAACAAGAGACCGAGGAAAAAAACGTAGTACGCGGTCTAGACCATGGTAAATTAATGGTCTGCCGTCATTTACTGCCACGTACAACAAAACTGTGGACTGAACTTCCTCTGGAAACATTTCCGGAGCGATACGACCTGGCGTCCTTCAAAAAAAGAGCGTACACACTTTTAAAGGGCCGGCAACGCATTTCTGGGACCTGATGTCTTGCAAATGTTCATGGGCGGCGTTGTCACTTACCATCAGGTGAACCGTATGCTCGTTTGCCTCCTGTTCGATAAAAAAAGTAAGTAGTCTGCATGATTTTTTTGTCTTGGATCATCAACCTTTGATTGATTGTTGAGATTAGTTTTATTGCTTTCTTGCTATAACTTAAGCTTAAAAAAATTTCAAAGTAAGCTACTAGGTGGTAGACTCGATCCTGAGTCGTCTAGGTAGGTACCACCGCAGTACCAGATATCATCCCGTGAAACAGGAGTGTTACGCACTTTTGTGTTTCGGGATGAGGGCACTGTAGCTAGTGAAATTACCGGGTATAAGAGATCTAACATCTGTTGTCTCGGGTGACGGGCGCAGTGCGGCATTGGTGGAGGATAATAACTGTCTGTCAGTTGTTAGTCTCCTTTAATGCCGCTCTGTCATGGTCTGGCGTATGGTGAGGTGAGCGTCCAGACCGTCCTGTACACTTATGACATAAAAAAAAGTAAGCCCCTACCATGTATAAATAAAATTATAAAATTGATTACTGAAACAGACAGACAAACAATCCACTACTCATACAACAATTGATTAAAAACTAAGAAAGTAAATCACCAATATTTTTACGTGTGTCCATTTCTCTCACAGTACAGTTTTTGGATTGGTGCATCAATCCAAAAACTGTAGCTGAGAAAAATGATTTGCTAATAAGGGGTAAGTTTCAAACAGTAGCTAATAAATCTGGTTTTGTCCACTTTGGGACCCTCGGCCCCTATAAAGTATTCTTTTTGTTGAGTACATACCTTCAAAGTAAAAAGCAGAACCGTGCTGACTATCGAGAGGATGGTGACAAAAACTGCGTAGATCAGAAACCATGCGCCCCTAGAAATACAAGAACATTATTTGATTTTATATCATTAAGCGTTTTATCCACCAAACCAACAAAAAGTACATATCAAACAAACTTATCAAAGAAACTTATCCAATAATAAAGGCCGAAGAAATCAGTACAAAGAAATTTCGTTATGATTCGACCTTTGAAGTCTCAGAGTCAAGATCAGATCTCAGCTTGATTCAGAAGTCGCAGTTTAAAATCCACTACCTGAGAAGACCGGGAAGATTGATCTGCTTCTTTACGGAAGTGGGTTGGCTGGAGCGACCAGCAAGCCGCCATGGCTCACGCACAATGGCCCTCTGCAGGGACTAAGTGCATAAACTAACCATATGAACATAGAAAATCCCGCGGGAACCCACACATAGCGGCCGTAAAGCACTGTGCAATTTATACTTTGGTTAAGACACTGAAGAATCAGCTGATTGTCTGATGAGAAAAGAATTAGTGCTCCGAAGGTAACTTTAAGTGGTCACAGCTGCCAATATGTCGGTCGTATTTTATGTATTGTATTTTTGTTGTGACTTTGTATAATAAAACATGAACTATCTATGGACCACGTAAAAGGCCGACAGGCAATTCTTGATTGATCTAAAATACCTACCACCTCAAGGAACAGGCAACAGAGTAAGTATGATCCTATGTATCCTACAAAATAAAAGTTTACCGCATAAAACTCACAACACTTACCAATAAACCGAATCCTTCAGCCCCATGATCCTCATGCCTTCCCTGATCTTCTTCTCTTTCTCGCCGACCACGAACATCAGCAAGTAGGTGATGAACTGCGACAGCGTCATCACCATGTACATGGGCATGATGACTCGGAAGATGACGAGCCAGTCGCCGGTGTGCTGGCGCTTTGGGAACTGTCGGAGCTCGATGCGGGGTGGTGGGATTGGTGAGCCGGTGTCCACCTAAAGTGATGTGAAGTTGGCAGAGTTAAGGTTTGAAGATTTAATTAGACTGGTGGTGTTGAAGAATGTACACCGCAAAAAAACAAAATAATGAATTAACATACAGCTATATGTAACTCATCTAAAGAAGATTTTAAAGTACAATTCTGATTGAGGTTTGAAGATTTAGTTAAAAAGACTGGTGACGTTGAAGAATGTACACCCCAAAACACTGAAGAACTTACCAACATAAAATACTACTTTAAGCAACTCAAAAGAAGAAAAGGTTTTTACATAAGATTCTGCTAAGATCAATGATTGTGATTTACCCTAAGAAAAAGATTTCAGATAAAATACTGTTGATGGATTGATTGATTGGGCCGCACAGTTTTCTGGTACGGATGGGCCTCCTCCATGGGCCATCCTCTATGTGAGAACTGAGAGCCCAACTTTTCCGACTATAACTCAATTAAGTAATTGACTTTTACAAATTCTGATTTCAAGTTCCACAATCGTTTTGGACTTTTGACTAAATCCTTATCAAGTTTTGGAGAGTATTTAACCAAGTGTCCCTCACACCACACGCACACTGGAGAAATACATCCTAAAACAGAGAAGAAAGTATACGTTATTATCAGACGGGTGTTTATGACTTTATGTGTGAAAAATATTCCAGATCTCATATTGAGTCATGTGCCTGAATCTGCATGCCCTAACTCTACCAAACTCTACATCTTAGTCAATAAATATACGTATCTAGGAACCATAAAGATATATGGTTATTGACTAAGATATATAATATCGCTTTGCCGTTTTGCTAGCATCACATAGGCTGAAATTTTATGAAGTATTGTTTTATGACATTATTTAATTTTTGGTGGGGACCATGGTTCAAATAATAAGATAAGTTAAACAATTGTTACATTATTGGTGAGACCAACTTTAGTTTTGGTCTAGTTTATGTCGAGAAATAAATAAATTAGTTTATAAAAAGTATTACTTTACCTTCATCTTAATATAGTCGATGAGGGTCTGCAGCGCCAGGAATCCTGAGTAATAATACTCCAGCACTGGACAGGTGTCTTCCCGGTGTTCAGACAGTGGGATCAGCTGCCCTCCCCGGGACCAGTCGGAAGACCAGTCCTTAGTGCCGGAGCGCTCGCGACACTTTGCTGGTGAGGTGAACAGCGTTCTGGTAGATGGGGTGCCGGCGTGCGATGGGTTGGTGCGGATTGTGTACCTGGGATTTTGGTTTGGTTAATACATATTATACACTCAAAATTGCGCGTGACTTCTTCCGTTGTTTACTTTGTACTAACACTAAATTAAAACCGCTACATTGTTAATACAAATTAAGTTAAAACCGTAGAAAGCACATCATCTTTATCAGCTTATTAAACGTCCCCACCGAGGGGCACGAGCCTACACGTAAGGGTGTTTAGGCCTTAGTTGTCCACGCGGACAACAATAACTACTAACTACCACTCACCTAAGCGGTTCTTCAAAAGAACTGGGGTCTGTGTGAAAGATGACAGCGATGGGGAAGTGCCTGGCGTCGTTGTGGTATGCGTCGTTCAGCTCCGTGGTGTTGTTGTATCTGATCCAGTTGATAGGATGCTGGCCTGACTCCATCAACATGGCGTTGATCTCGTCTAGGAACCCCTGGAAATACCATATCTTTGTAGTCATACATACCACATAAATCTTCTCGAATATAAAAAAGAAAACAATTTTCCAGGATATCATTTGCGTTGGTACCGCAACCCTAACCTATTCTTCTGCATATCAATCGCAAATACAATATTAAACTTTGTTATTTTCTATGTATAAGTCGTCTAAGTAGGTAATTTGAAGGGAGGGAGGGATTATGTTCGTCTGATTTAATAGTATGGAATTTATAATACTTTTTAGGTTGTCTGAAAATTAGCGGTTTCATATCAGTTTATATATTGCTGATATGTCCCTTTTGTATCACTGCGACACACAAACTCGAGATTGGCTTCTATTTCATGTGTTTCTCTTGTGTTTTACTGGTTTAATTGATTTATTCTGATTTATTTGCAAATGAAGCTTACCATCTGTCTATCGTACCTGAGTGCCGTTCGCGTTTTGCCAGTCAGCCAGCACAGCCACCGAGTGATTCTCTGGGAAGGCGTCGTGGGTTACCCGGAGCAGGCGGCCGGGCTTCCGCACCTCCGGGAAGTTGGGGTTCGGCACCAGCATCTTGAGGAAGATCAGCACGCCCAGCGAGTACAGTGGCACCAACACTTCCTGGATGGACAGAAGTCAATAATTGATATCAGGCATAGTTGGGGGCTTGATGGCATAGCGACTAATGCATTCGGTTCCGTCATGAATATCAAGTTACTGTCATGAAAGTCAGTCAGCCGAAAACATTCCTCCACGCTACGGATGTTATTTTTAACAGTTTTTGCGTCTTTTTAAGCTACAAGCTAATCACTAATGAACTTCGGTGTCACATAAAGCCTTACCATCTAGCTTGTCTCGCAAGTGGCTCCTCCGTTAGGTGACAATGACTAAATGAATAAAAACACTACGTCCGTCCCGAAGTCATACTTGAACAGTGCATAAGGATGATATGATACTAAGTACAGTGTTTTATGACATTATGACGTATATTTGGCATGAACACAAGGTAAGTACGACATCCGTCTTCTTGCAGGACCGTACTCAACGTTGAAGCTGTGGATAGTTTCTAGGTAATCAGATCATGAACAGCACAAAACGTCCCCACCGAGGGACACTAGCCTAACCGTACAGGGTTAGACTTTAGTCGTCCACGCGGGCCCAGTACCGATTGGCAGACTTCACGGAGAACATTGAATCTTTTTGCAGGCGTGTGCAGGTTTCCTCACAATATTTTTCTTCACCGTTAGTGTCGAATAAACGTACGTATAATTTCGAAATAAATTGGTACGTTGCGGGATTTGAACCGGCACCCTCCAGATCGGAAAGCAGCAGTCCACACCAATGAGCCACCGACGCTCTTACCCACTTTTTCCTATGTAATTGACTGTACAGTTTTGATGGGAAATAAAAGTTCTTCAACCCCATATTATGTACGGCACGGAGGTTAATAGTAAGTGTCTACTAACAGCCAGGGTTTTCCTTGTATCCCGCTTCTTGAGCAGTAGATTCCGCACGATGGTCGCCCACAGCTGGGGCCAGAAGCGCGCGGGCGGGCGCGTGCCCATGGCGCCGCGGAGTCTGCTGCCGATCGCCACGCAGTCTGCCTCGCACGACTTCTCCGCGCATTTCCTGCAATACGAAACTTGGGTAAATATGTCGACATTGACATAGCGTTATCTAGCAGTGATTTATGCAAGGAGCACAACAAGTGTTCAAAACAAGGATTAACACAATATACCTTTTTAAAATACAAAATATACGCCTGTAAGTGGCGTGCTCTTGGGGAGGCCGTTTAGCAGTAGATAGAAGAAGGCTGATGATGATGATAATTATAGAATAAAGAGGGGGTTTATGTATAGCCTTATAGTATTTAAATCATAATGAACAGTGCTTGGCCGTTGGAGCAGACGATTACTGGAGTGGAGACCGCGTCTCGGCAAGCGTAGCGTAGGACGCCCTCCGGCCCGATGGACCGACGACTTGCGAAAGGTGGTGGAAGCTGGATGAGAAAAGCGGAGGACCGGGATATATGGCGCAAAATGGGGGAGACCTATGTCCAGTAGTGGACTTCGATAGGTTGAATAGAATAGTACTTAGGTTAATCTAAAAACGTACTACAGCAAACATTATACCGTCCTTGGATGCACAAATACGAAATCAAATATCCAATTGTTAGTGCACTTTACCTAGACCTTGAGTTACCTACACACCTGAGTAGAATTTCAGTCAGTTTTGTTTTTGACATTGTTCTCTATAAATAATCAACGACACTATAATCATACGAGTTTAGCAGTGACTGCTCAGTATAAGGCCTGTTAAAAATACTTTCCAGAACCTTCCATCCCTTTATTTTACAATTTAAATTGACCTTGAATTTTCTACATAAATGCTGAGAATTAAGTCTGTTTTGTTTTGGACATTGTTAATATAGAAGACTATCATACGAGTTTAGCAGTGACTGTTAGTACACGGCCTGATAGAAATCCTTTCCAGAACCTTCCAACCTTTCTCCAAATTGAATTGCTATGACGCACCTAGAAAGGGTGACCGCACCCGTATGTTCCCATCGACCTTACCCCAAACTAATTGCCGTCCCCTCGGCGCCTGCACCCTTGCACCAGCCTGCATAGCGTTTAGCGTCAAGCGAATAAGTAATTGTGTTAGGGTGTCTGTGAATTAGCGTTATATGAGATTGTTTTTTATTTATTAGAACATAATTACGTCGCTTACTACATGTGATGGCATAGTAGTGTGCTCGTGCTTTTGAATTTTGTACCCTTTTATGTCGCCTTAATGTAAAAATTTAATGATGTCATAATTATAGCACTTTTTGCATTTTTTGGTTGATATTTCTTCGTAATTGTGTATCTAGTTAGTTCATTGTTTATCTAAGCTGTTTTAATGAATTATTACTTATTACTAAGTCTGTGCCATAATAATATAGTCTGTAAATGTTGATGAAATATGTTTCATATTTAGTAGGCCACTGTATTTTCTTTCTTTCAGATTTCATTTTGCACCCAGGCAATATAATTTGAATGACTATTGTCCGTTTATTCACACATTTTGTGGTGACAGTGTCCACCCCGCCGTTTCCGGTGGTCGAATTACCCAATGTTTCAATGGTCTGCCGGCACAAATTAACAAATCAATACTTGGCGGATGGAACAAAGTAAAATGCAGGTAAGTACAATTTACATTTAAAGTTATAGTAATCGGTAACTTATATTACGAGTAGGCATGTTTCACGACCCATCTGGTATGATAGTCGAGACGTCGGCTATTACACCTAGGGTTCCGGGTTCGATCCCCGAGCAGTACAAACATTTGTGTACATGAACATGTCTATTTGTATTGGTCTGGGTGTTTTCTATGTATTATACGTATGTATTTACAAAAAAAACAATATTTAAACTATGTATGTTTATCCGTTGTTTAGTATCCATTACAGGCTAATGCTTAGTTTGGAGCTAGATGGCGCTGTGTGAATGTCAGAGGATTTTTTTTATTATGTAATTTTTAAACCGTTACCTTTCGTTGAGCGGTAAATTTCTTTTTTTACTTGTTAGAAAATGATGAGTGTGTTTTTAACATGGTAAATTTGACGCCTATGTAGGTATGGTATGGTCTCCAGAGTAAGTTTTTTATCAATAATAAATTTCGTATATTTTTGCTAGAAACGTTTCCTTACGACTTTTTATTTTTATTTTATACAGCAACCTAGCAGATTGTTTATCTGATAGTACATCGAGTGCTTTGCTGTCCTTTAAAACGGGAAAGAAAAAGATAATGTGGAAATAGGAAAGAGGGTATGTTTGTGCCTTCGGCAGCTTCATCTACCGAAATACAACGCTTGCGTTGTTTAATATTGGTTTTCTGTCAGACCGTGGTATCACTCTGGTCGAGCTGTTGTGACCTTATAAAATAATATGTCTTCCAATATCTACCTTATGTCAGAGTTAAACGAGTTTTGAAGAGTTTCCTCTTGTCATATATCGCTGCTTGAGCGACATAAACAGGGTGTTTGGCGCATAGAAATAGAATGCTTTAGTTCTATTTCTATGAACGAAAGAAAGAAAAAAAATCTTTATTCAAATAAATCTGTGACAGATAATTTTGAATCGTCAATTGTTATTATTATATTTATTTTTAATGCTGTCTATGGTTTGGCGCATGGACGGATCGGGTTTAAGGGTTTGGGAGGTCTTAAGCTACTTTTCCTGGGTAGAAGGAATGTCTTAAGTTTAGTTACAGTTTTTTCAAGATTTCAGATTTAAAAGTCTTTTTTTACTATATGAATCATATCAAGTAAACATTTATTTAGAATAACAATATATACAGAATACAAGGACAAGTCATCTTGCGGTATCGCAACAAAAAAAGTAATGACGATTTAAAAAGGCATGAATTTGGGTAGGTATTTAAAGAAAATAATAAAAAGTCATATCTCAAAAGGAACTTAAACCATTGCATCTACCGGTCCGGTCTATGTTCCAAACACCCTATATACCTGTGGTCATAATAGATGTCTATTGCGGTGGTTATAATTTACTGTAACTACGTACTTTGTAAATGATTAACATTATAAATCATCATTGAACCATGACACCACTGTTAAATATGTTAGTCACGTACCTATGCCTAATTGTGCAGACAACTGATTGATCCAGACAGACGCAGTGCTCAGTTTTATATGCTTATAGATTATTAATGATCTATCGTGAAGATACTTAGCAATCTTTAAGAAACAATTAATATTCAACGACAGCGCCATCTAGCCCCAATTAAGGCAAAGAGTTTGTATTATAGGATAAACTAACAACAGATCTACATACTTCGATGATTTTTTGTAAATATACGTTTTTATTTTTTTAATGTTGTGTGTAAGGGACAGTCAGTGCGCTTACCTGATGGTAATTGACACGCCTGACCACGACAGAGTGACATTGAAGGAGACCAACAGGTAATCCACAGTTATTATTCTCCATCAACGCCACACTGCGCCCGTCACCCGAGACTGGTCTCTTATACCCGGTAATTCCCATCCGAAAACACATTGCATAGCACTCTTAGTTTACGGGAAGATATCGGGCGCTACGGTGGTACCTACCTAGACGACTCAGTGGGTCCGAACGTTATGCCCCCATTCCGGGTTGCCTCCAGCCGGTATGCTCCCACAAATTGTTGATAATAAACAATAACAAATTTTTGAATGTGGGAGCATACCGACTGGGGGCAACCCAGAATGGATAACGACCGGACCTGACTGAGTACCGAGTCTAACGCCTACAATGATATCTACTATATAAAAATAAGTCGGGTTTTCCTTCCTGACGCTATAACTCCAGAACGGACGAACCGATTTCCACGGTTTTGCATTCGTTGGAAAGGTCACGGGCTCCGTGAGGTTTATAGCAAATAAAATTCAGGAAAAATTTCAACAGAAAAGCGGGAAAAAAAAAGCCATCTGGTGGCGAAACGGTGTTCGCTGGGTTTGCTAGTTCTGTATATATAAAGATAGATACGCCATCTTTGCTTCAAGAACGTACCGCCGAAGAGAGTACGTTTGGACTCTTTGGTTTGGTAAATGTACGCTCATTCGAAATTATGTGTATGTGTGCTGTCACTGCATTCGGAACACTTTTTTCGATTGTTTTGTGAGCATATCACGAATCCATACTTTTTTACATCATTGAACGCCTAGTGATAATATGTAGTATACAGATTTTCGTCTATGATCCAACAGGAATAAGTTAGTAAACTATATATATTCTTATATATAGTTTACTAACTTATTATATATATATTATTATATTATTATTGAATATATTATTATATATATATTCTTGAAATTCCTAGAACCTCAAAGAACTTTTCGAATAACGTAACATCAAAATTTCCAGCAAAACTCCCGGTTTCTAGTAAGTAATCAGAAAAATAGTTTTAAATTAGTGTACGCAAGAACTTTACATTGCGAGATAGATGAACTTAACTTAATTATAATCAACATAGATTCCTTGTACACATAATTCATAGTCGTGTATAATGTGACTGAAATAACCTACTTAAAGGTTGAAGTGGCAATGGGTTTGTCACGTATGTCGCAGGACCGATAGCCGTTGGAGCAGACGAGTTCTGGAGTGGAGACCGCGTCTTGGCAAGCGTAGCGTACGACGCCCTTTGTCCAGCAGTGGACTGCAATAGGTTGAAGAGATACAGAAGGTTGGAATTATTGTAGGGACGTCTTTGAAGTCATCTAGGATTTATAGAAGTGTTATTACAATACCATTAGTTAATTTAATGTTGAATTTAGACTATTAATGAATGCGTAATGACGCAGCAATAGCTGTAGCTGGCATTAAAAATTTACGTGGTATGAAATTATACGAGGGGAAAATGCCGCCAAAATAGACGCCGTTGTTAATATTGCTCCAAATTTTAAATAATATGCGGAATGGCTTAATTTTTAATACAAAAACGAACCGAATTTTGACACACTTTTGTTGTCATATGACTTGGTCAATATTTTTAAACATCCATGAATACTTCAATTATTCAATTTTAAAATTTCATTTGATTAATCTTACTTTTTTTAAATGATTTTCTTGACCTGTAGGCTAATCGCGCTAAAGGCTGCTTTACCATAAAGTAAGTGCACTTCAACCAACATAGAACTTGTTAGTCATTTTCGTATTGCGCTTAACATTTCAACCAACCATAACGGATACGAATTTCAGTCGTAACCGTTGTCATATTGTTATTTCCAACCGCAGATTTGCTTGACGTATACAATGTATGGCAATACCAAACATCGAAAAATGCAACCACATCTGGATCAAACTAAAGTTTCTCGAAACTCTTGGTCTGCATCACAGATTTCCCAATACAAGAGATGGGGCAAGCCGCGTTTAAAGTGCGACAAATGTAAGCTCAGCGAGCATACACTGGCTGCCAGTTTGCGCTCTGTGAGACGAGTCAAGACGCACGAATATTAGAAGAAATTATGGTTTTTTTTTCAAAATGCCACTCCGTGCAATTGTAACATGCCATCATCGCAATGAATCAGTAAATTTACCAAGTAATAGAATAACTTTTCACATTAAGAACCGAAAAGAAATTGCGACACTGGGACTGCGTATAAACTTGGCGGCTTGTCCAGTCTAATTGTATATTCGGATGTCTGTGGTCTGCATGTAATAGTACTAGTTAAAGGCATTCTAAATCTATGCCTTTATTTCATGTCATGCAAATATGAGTCAGTCGAAAAATGCATTCCTGGATTTCACTTTAATTATTGTTTGCATAATTTTTCGTGTAATAGAGGAAAATACACGACATTTTAACTTGCAAGGCCAGCTAAATTAAAAGAAAAAGTTAAATCCCCCACTACACATAAAAAGCAAAACGGTTATGGGATTCGCGCCAAAAATGACGCCATTGTGTCCATGACCGCTCAAGGCCCGCCGCCATGTCTACGCCATAGACACGAACGAGGCCATAGATTTAGAAAATCTATAGACCAGGTGATATTAAGCACATTTTTAGTGCTATGATGTTCTAAAATTTAATATTTATCAAAAGCAAGAAAATGAAGAAAAAAAATTATTAAGAGCTTTAATAGGCTCGGTGGCTAAGTAGTAGCACATCCAATTGACGATAGTGAAAGTCAAGAAATTATAGCAAAGGTCGATTATTGGATGAGTGATCGAAAAATATTATCCGAATCCCATTGTTCGTCCGAAGCTGCAAAATGCTTCTACGCTTGAAAGGCGGGTATAGACGACCAGAACCCCCAATGTTGAAAATTATAGGGAGAGGTCATTGTCCATATGTGGGCATTCTATGTCCGTCATCATCATTACAGCCTTAAATATCCACTGCTTAATGGAGACCTCTCGTAATGATTTTCACGCGGAGCGATCACTACCAGCTAACATCATCTGCTACCCGGCACTTCAACCAGCTCATCCGTCCATATCTGGTCGGGGAACTGCAGTATTCAAAATTTTACACATATTATTATATATAATAAGTTTATAGGTTACAAAAAAATAAATAAAACTCCTTTGACAGTTTCGATACAAAACTTATTTGGCGAGAAAACTTAGATACTTTATGACTTGATGGACAAAGTTAGTAACTTTATGTATCATACAGGATCTTGGCAGTATATCGTCATATATGTTATACGTATATAAAGTTACCATATCAGAAACTTGTGACGTCATATATGTTATACGTATATGAAGTTATCATATCAGAAACTTGTGATGGGCCGCCTTGTCTTGGCGAAAATTGATAACTTGTTAGGGTTGCTCTAAATAAGGGTATAGGTAAAATAAAAAAGAGACGTTTATGAAAATTTAAGTTATTTATTCGAATGATTATGTGTTTTAATTATTATTATACAAAACAAACAAACAAATATGTGACAATAAAAACGATATTTGGAGAAAGGAGTACTGGGATAATAGAAACTTCTAAATTAATAGTTCGACAAGTCTTATTATACCTAAGTCTATGGACACAAGCATTGCCACTGTCAACATCGACGAATCATAGAGCAGTGTATTTTTCGCCGCATTTAGAAGAGGCGTGTAATTAAACGCTCTTCTGTTATTGGTCATGACTTTAAGAATCTTGCAAATGGATATTCGTAAATAAATAAATTTACGACGAGACGTTTCAAATAATAAATTTACGAAAATGTAGGCGTAAAATAATACAATTAATCTCTAGTGTAGAATCCTGCGAAAAGTTATTAATTTCGTAGGAAATTATTCAATTTGTGATTCTTATTATTTTTCAGTAGCATATATATAATTATTTGCATGTAATAATGTTTAATTCAATACAGACACTCTAATTTCATTTATAATAATAATAAGCTCAATTTTTATTAATTAGCTCATAATTCAGCCTGCTGGATTCTGGTGAAAACCATTCATAAGCATTTAAAAGGATAGTACTTGGCTTTGGCCCGAACGTTTCTTAATACCGAACATATAAAATATTTGAAAATAATAATATTCATTTATTTCAGTCACATGGACCAAAAGGCTACACTGTTGAGTTTTCTTGAGTGCTTCTTTGACAGCAGGCCAAACCACAGAAGCGCTTTTTTTTTCAAAGCATCAAAATTCATATTTTTAGTTTAGTATTTTAATCGTTTTTTATTATATTTTTGTATATTTTTTGACGTAAGCCTAATTTGAAATAAATGTTTTTGTCTTTGACTAATAAATTTCATCAATAAGATTTTATATTAAATTACTATTTTATATGTAGGTATAGATGTGTTTAAAAAGTGTCGACAAATAATAACACCTATCTTATATCCATCTAAACGTTGCCTACCTAGCATTATATTGCAAACCCTAATTGGTCTATTAGGCCAGCCGAAATTCGATCGGTTGACATCGCAATTAGGGGTGTATCGATTCAAGCGAGTATCGTCACCGAGTAAGGGCTCGGGTGGCGTCAGAACTACCTCTGGGTCAAATCGACCATTCGATACTAGCAATTTGGAATATGACCCCGAACTTAATGAATCTGTCAATATCCCTTACTGGTTTCCTTCAATAGTGTTCTGTCATGGTCAGACGTGTCAATTGACGTCAGATGAGGGGAAATGGCTGTCCTGATCATTGATTACAATTTTTTACTAGGCCTATTCGTATTTTGCCAAGAAGTTATTAAAGAAACGGTACAATAATTTACCACTAAATAAGCTCCGAGTTCAAAATGTAAAATTAAATTATAACTTCATTAATAGAAAACAATGAAGACCTTCCGCGAAATCCGTAGCCACGCCATCAGATAAATAATTGAATATCGAATGGCTAGAAATTTGAAAGCAATGGCTGAAATCAAAACATTTCGCCTTCAATTCATTAATTCTTTTTCATGCGCCCACAGCCTTTATTGAGAAAATGATTACAAAAAGAAACTACTTTTTTGATCAAACATACTTATGTTTTAATAATTCTAAGTGCTTCGTTTTAACGCCTAAGACGATTTGTGCTTTGACTAATTGACAAAGGTCTGCCTCATGACGATTTTATATAAGTAATATGAATTTAATTAAGCTGGCTTGGCTTTTAAATAATTATTGGTCATGGCATGCATTTTGTATTAGTCATGCTAAAACAGACAAAAACACAGACAACTAATGTGTATTATGATATCTGGACTTTCACGACAAAGAATAGATAGTTTGACATTACCATAACTTTTTTCAAAGCAAAATGCCTCAGCAGTAAATTACAAAACAGAAAACTACAAAACCTTTCCTAAGTGTATAGATGTGTCACTGAATGGATCATACCATAAATAACGATGGAATAAATTTGTGAACGTGCACTATCTATGGGCGCCGCACCCGCGTTTCCCGCCCATTTCTGACAGCTCGACGCCCCGCCATCTTGTTAATGATGGTGGAATGTCTTTTAGGTTTTCCTGTTTGTTATCTTTTGTACATATAAATAAATTACTGGCCTTTAGTTCTTAAAGATTGATTTGCGCAAAAACCTCTGTAAATAGACAATTTAAGGTTAGGTTAAGAGTTTTCATATTTAGTTATTAAATAAAATAGTTAAGAGTACCCTCATATTATGAAAATAACGTGAAGTAGGTATTTAAATCACTTCGTTTTGCTTAATCCTGTTGATTTATCTTTACTAGACATTCGAAATATCTGTCTACGAATATTGAATAATAAAACCCCACGAAAAAAGCAACTAAGCAGAGGAGTGAAAAAATATGGTTTGAAATAAGAGACTCGTACATCTTATTTTAAACCAGATTTTTTAGGTACTCAAATGCTCCTATGTAAATAAGAGCAAAAACTTGCGGCCTGCACTATATTCCCTATCGCCGAAAAACCCCTCGATCGCTGGAAAATGGCCTAGCGTCATTGAATCTCAAAGGCTCCTGTGTAAAATAACGGAAACGTACCAATTGTTTGTAACGTTAATTTAATCGAGACAGGCTAGATTATTCAATTGGAACTCATTTGTACTGTAAAAACTGGGTGAAAAATGAATTCACACTTACATTCATCATCAGCTGGTGATCTTCTCGCGTATGTCACTCACCTATGGGGCGAAACCATTGAGAAACACGGTGAAGCTCTCGCTGTTTCTCTTGACATCTCGAAAGCATTTGATAGGGTGTGGCATGACAGTCTCAAAAGCAAACTTCCATCATATGGTATACCTGCAACACTGTGTGACTGGATATCCGACTTCCTGAGTGAACGTTTTATAAGAGTGGTCATTGACGGCTGCTCTTCTGACTTATTGGCTTTAAATGCCGGTGTTCCTCAGGGGTCTGTTCTGTCTGCAACACTCTTCCTACTGCACATCAACGATCTGTTGTACCCAGGTATCTTTGGATACGCAGACGATAGCACTGTTACAGAGAGATACACATCCAGTTCCCGCGCCAGTGTCGCTGAGACCGAGTCCCTTAGAGAAGCTATGGTGGAGAGGTTGAATTTAAAGTTAAAAGCTGTGTCCGACTGGGGTGAAGCTAACCTTGTCGAATTCAATGCCAGCAAAACCAGGCGTGTCTGTTTTCCGCAAAACGGAGTCCTTTTAACTTGACTCCCTCCTTCCTAAATATACCGATACCGATAAAGAACCACCTTGAGCTCCTAGGTATGGATTTCTCTTCCAACCTCAACTTCGGAAGTTCTATTGAGTCTAAAGCCAAAATCGCTGCCAAAAACTTGGCATCCTCTCTAAGGTTCGGCGATACTTCACACCGGAACAGTTGCTCCACTTGTATCAAGCACAAGTTCGGTCGTGTATGGAGTATTGCTGCCACCTTTGGGATGGCTCTGCCAAATATCAGCTAAACGCTTTGGACTCGGTGGACCGAAGAGCCAGGAAACTCATAGGCGACAATACGCTCGTTGGAACCAAACTCCAGAGTTTGGAGCATCGGCGTAAAGTCGCCTGTCTGTCGGTTTTTATAAGGTGTATTTTGGAGAGTGCGCGCAGGCACTTCACAGCTTGATACCACCCTCCACATTTTACCACAGGACCACAAGACGCCGGGAGTGCTTTCATCCCCATGTGGTTGACTTTCCGGCAATTCGCACAAAGCGGTTCTCTGCGTCTTTTTTGGTTCGCACAGTTCGGGAGGGGAACGATCTTCCTGCTTCTGTGTTTCCAGAGGCTTATAACCTCGGTGTATTCAAGGCCAGAGTGAATAGGCATTTTCTGGGTAAACGTGTACCATCATAGGCCTCGTCATCGCTTACCATCAGGCGAGACTGAGGTCAAACGTAAACCCATTGATAATAAAAAAAAAAAAAAAGCTCATTAAACGCCTACCGAGGGGCACGAGACTACCCATATAGGGTGTATAGGCCTTACTCGTCCACGCGAGCCCAGTGCGGTTTGGCTGACTTCACGCACCTTTAAATCTGTTCGCAGGCGTGAGCAGGTTCCTTACGTTTTTTTCGGTAACGTACATGTATTGAAAATTCGTAAACATATTTGTACGTGGTGAAATTTAATTTTCTCAACATTAATTACATTTTACTACCTCAAAAAATCGTGGCTAAACATATCGAATGTTTTTTTATAATTTCAAAAAGTATTAAAAGTACGTACCTACTATAATTGATTATATAATAGATCCGTTAATTGACAGATCGATAAAAGTATGACTACTTTCTATCTAGCAACATCTCTATTGTAAAAGGTGTCTGCCTACATTATTTATTACCGTATACAATGTTATATTTTCATTTACAAGTAACATTTCGGATAAAAACATTAGATTAAAATTGTTCCGTTGTTGAATGGCTGACTGCCAACAACGGAATTTATTACGTAGGCATGTCACCGTGTCGTCGGTCTGTCACACATGTTAAGCGTCATTTGAATGCGTCACTCTGGAATCCGAAACGGTTCGTCCCATTGAAAATATACATTTATTGAAAAAATATATTTTTGTAAGTATTTTTTAGAAATGTTTTATTTTAGTTTGTATTTTTGATCAACCGCAAAGTGATTTTTAGGGTATAAAAATATTTGATTTTTGCCACATTTGGTGCATGTACTTTGAATCGTCAGAGCGTCGGTGGCTCAATGGTGTATGTAGACTGTTGCCTTCCTACCGGGAGGGCGCAGGATCGAATCTCGCCTAGTACCAATGTGTTTTCGAATTTTTTAAATTATATGTACGTTATCCGACGCTCTTACGGTGAAGGAAAACATCGTGAGAAAACCTGCGCGTGCCTGCGAAGAAATTCAAAGGTTGTGCGTGAGTTCGGCCAATCCGCACTGGGCCCGCGTGGACGACTATGGCCTATACACTCTTCTCGGGTAGGCTCGTGCCCCTCGGTGGGGACGTTTAATAAGCTGGGGTTACCGCCATCTCTTAAAACAGTGTTACAATAATATTACTTTGTCTTTTCTGGCACAAAAATGCTGACGTATCATTATAACAATACTGTTAAGAGATTGTGGTTACCCCCTGATGATGACTTTTAATAACGATTAGGATCTTATTTTCAAAAATTCCAATGTTCGCGATTTCACTCTGTATAGGTCGTCCACAAACGTTGGATTTCATACATATCTTTTTCTCACTATCGTTAACGCTTTAAACGCAATAAATAGAAATAATAAAAATTAAATACACACATAGAAACACCTAGACCCATACAAACAGACAAATGTTCATGCACACAAATGTTTGTACTGCCCAGGTATCGAACCCTTGGAATATTCATAATCGTCATCATCATCAACATATAACGTCCCGGCTGTAGGGACAAGCCTTCCCACACAGGATGGCCATAGTTAAGAAAATCTATACATATATACAAGACGACCCATTTGGTGCTGCGGTTGAGAGGTCGACTGCCCAAGGGTTCCGGGTTCGATCCCGGGCAGTACAAACATTTGTGTGCATGAACATGTCTGTTTGTAATGGTCTGGGTGTTTTCTATGTATAATACGTATATATTTACAAAAAAAATGTATATAAGTATGTTTATCCGTTGTTTAGTACCCATAATACAGACTTCACGCTTAACTTGGGGCTATGGCACTGTGTGAATGTCAGTGGATATTTATTTATTTATATTAAAAAATCAGAGTGTCTGTTTGTTGCTCCGTGGCTTATAAATAACCATTTTTTTCTTCATGTTCATGAATATTTATATGGTACGTACTACAAAACAATTGTTAGTTCGGCCGTTAAGTAATCCAAATTGTGCACGATTTTACACACTATTCGTGATGTTTTACATGCAAACTTCCTTTTAATATCTTTAAGATGATGAATAATAATAAGAGATGCCTTATGCAAAATTATTATCCGTTTAACAGGGGTTTTCAGTTTTATTTCGAAAAATGGTGCTCGTCATTTAACAGCGTTTTAGCTAGTGGACGACAGAGGAGAAAACTGCGATATGTTGACGAAATCAAACAAACATCTAACAAAAATTAAATTTATAACCCAAGCAAAGCCGCGGTCGGGTCAACTATAATCTAGAATCCAAATAAAACAGTCGTAAGACAAAGTAGGCTTTGGGGGTGCGTTACATTAGGCTGTGCAAATAGGTCAGACGTGTTGGCATTCGTCCATCGAGGGACCGTAGGACCAGCTTTACGATTTGGATCGATATTGGACGCAATTTGTGAATGGGGAGCGTCAAGGGTGTATGACACATGGGAAGGAAAATGTTACCTAATACCTGGGGGTTATTTGTACTAATTTACTTACATTATGGCAGTTTATATTCCAATTGTTTTGGTATTCTTGTACTACTATAATGCGCATGATTTTAAATGGTAGTTGTATAGAAATGAATCTTATGGTGTTTTGTGGTGACGTGCAAAATTAGTGTATTGGACAATAATATTGTTTTTAATGAATATATGAGTAATTATATGTAGCTGTTATTGTAAAATCTCATTCACCGGTAACTGTTAAATAATATTTTATTGTGTCTAGATTGATGACAGTCAAATGGTTAATTTTACAATTTTTTCATATAAACCTACTATAGAGCTAAAAGTATTATTAAAAAAAGATAACAAAAAGCAATATCACTATGTTATCTGCGATTTATCGAAAAAGCATGGAATTTTTCATTTTATATCATCAGGCGATGCAGCCTACTATATCCAAACCAAACTTGTATTATGCGATCTCCCTGCGATTAATTAATATAACTACTAAAGTTGGCATTTAAATAAAATAAAATCCTACGCGAGCAAAGCCATAAGCAAAAGCTAGTCTAAAATAATTACATGTGTAGCCATTTGTCTCATTAAAATGGAGCAAATAACCGGTTTGCTCCAATTAAACTCCAATGGTATGTTTATGAAAATCACAAAGTTTATGTGATGAAATCCGACGGTCACCTGGATTTGTGCCAGGTGACGTCACGGGTGTGGGGACTGCGCCTCAATCCTACTAATTCACTTTTTCCCAGCGGTATTACCCGCGTTAGAAGATATTCTCCCGAAGTAAAACATTACCTAAAATAATGAGTCACGACACATTTGTATATATCTATTCAACCTATCGCAGTCCACTGCTGGACATAGCGCTCCCATTTGCCTTGTCCAGCGACCTTTCACAAGTCATAGGTCCTTGAGTCCGGGAGTCCTACGCTACGATTGCCAAACTGCGGTCTCCACTCCAGAACTCGTCTGCTCCAACGGCCATCGGTTCTGCGACATACGTGACCAGCCCACTGCCGCTTCAACTTGCTGATCCGGCGGCTATGTCAGTAATTTAGTTCTCTTACGAACATAATCATTTCCGATACATTTTTTTTTTATAATATAGGGAGGTAAACGAGCATGCGGTTCATCATCAGCTCATTAAACGTCCCCACCGAGGGGCACGAGCCTACCCGTATAGGGTCATTAGGCCTTAGTCGTCCACGCGGGCCCAGTGCGGATTGGACGACTTCACACACAACCTTGGAATCTGTTCGCTTGTTTCCTCACAATGTTTTCCTTCACCGTAAGAGCGTCGGATAACGTACATCTATTTTCGAAAATTCGAAAATACATTGGTACGTGTCGGGATTTGAACCTCAGCCCTCCCGGTAGGAAGGCGACAGTCCACACCACTGAGCCACCGACGCTCTTAGCATGCGGTTCACCTGACGGAAAGTGTCACCGCCGCCCATGAACATTTGCAACAGCTGAGGTCACAGGGATGCGTTACCGACCCTTTATATAAGAATACGCTCTCTTTTTGAAGGACGCCAGGTCATATCGTTCCGGAAACGTTTCCGATGGCAACTGATTCCACAAATAATTTACGTCAATCTATTATTAAAATAGTGTCTGTTTGTAATATTGAAAAAACAATATTTTTCTTCATGCTTATGAAGTACAGTACTATAAAAAAAAAGTTTTATAAGTAAAATTAAAAAAAAATCATTTGGTGTACCTAACACCAAATTATTATTTTTTTAAATTTTGTCTGCTTTCTGTCTGTTCGTTCCGGGTAATCTATGAAACAGTTGGACTGATTTTTTAAGGTAGCTGATGTTAGAAGGTGTAACATAGGTTGCTTTTATTTAAGAAAATACTTTTAATTAAAAAAAATAAAACTGTCGGTGGCTCAGTGTTGTGGACTGTCGCCTTCCTACCGGGAGGGCTGAGGTTCAAATCCCGACACGGACCAATGTATTTTCGAATTTTCGAAAATATATGTACGTTATCCGACGCTCTTACGGTGAAGGAAAACATCGTGAGGAAACCTTCATGCACGCCTGCGAAGAGATTCGAAGGTTGTGTGTGAAGTCGTCCAATCCGCACTGATCCCGCGTGGACGACTAAGGCCTAATCACCCTATACGGGTAGGCTCGTGCCCCTCGGTGGGGACGTTTAATGAGCTGATAATGAAAACTATGTTTTAACGTGATGGGCCCGCTCTCTTAGGTTATGTTTCAATGCGTGGGAATATAATCTTATATCGTGGGTTAATACCGCTAGGGAAACAGCTAGTATAGAATATTTTTAAATCTTAAACGTGAAAAGTCATAAAGCGTCACTTGATATTAATTGACCAATAACAATTTGCTAACGAAGTTAGTGCTACATGACTAGAGAATATATTATAACGACGCTAGTCCCAATGCATTTTATGATAGTGCGTAGTTTCATATTAAAATTGTTTGGCAAGGCGATAGCAGTATAATTTGTTATGTCATTACGTTGCCGACCTATTTAAAGGTCGAAGATCTGACCAAAAATAAATTGTTTTGTCTATTATCGAATAAATCATATTGTAGTCTCTTTCATAAATATTTGTAAATGACACATCTTAGCTCCTTAATATTTATACCTGGTGGAAGATACTGAGTCGTCTAGGTAGGTACCACCGCAGTGCCAGATATCGTCCCGTGAAATAAGAGTGCTATGCACTTTTGTCTTTCGGGATAAGGGCACTACACCTAGTGAAATTACCGGGTATAAGAGATTAACTCTGTGTCATAATCATTAATCTCTGTAACCTGCTTCTGGACCACAGAAGCAGGTTACAGAGATGGATGATTATGACTTAGAAAACAAAACAAAATCAAAATCCTGCTCATCACGTCACTTGGGCAGAATGTTCATTCATAATCACGTTGCTCGCTACATGTCATAGTGACATAGTAGTATGCTCGTGCTTTTGATTTTGTGCCCTTTTGCTGAAATGATAAGGTCAAAATTTTAATGAATAATTTTATGTCACAAATATAACAGTCAAGGTATGTAGGTAGGCACAGACATCAGAATATACATTAGACTGGACAAGCCGCCAAGTTTATAGGCAGTCCCAGTGTCGCAATTTCTTTCCGGTTCTTACCTGTGAAAAGTTATTATATTTCTTGGTAAATTACTGATCTGCAATGATGCATGTTCCAATGCACAAGGCATTTTGGAAAAAAAACGGTAATTTCTTCTAATATTCGTGCGTCTTGACTCGTCTCACAGGCGTAAACTGGTAGCCAGTGTATGCTCGTTGAGCTTACAGTTGTCGCACTTTAAACGCGGCTTGCCCCATCTCCTGTATTGGGAAATCTGTGTAGGTAGGTATGTGTCAAGCGGCTCGGAATTTTTTTGGTTGGTATTTCTTTGTGATTGTGCATCTAGTATTATTGTTTATCTAAGCCTATAAAATAATATAACATCATAAACTTGTCTATACGGTCAAGTCAAGCCCTTTAGCGCGAGCGTGCCGAACTAAATCGCAAAGGAAAGGGCCACCCTTAATTGAACTGTCCCCCTTGTGGTATTTCCCTTTTTATTATGCAATGACTAGGCACGGTAATAAATAAATAATATTAGCGGACTAGGGCTACACGTAATGATGTATTTTTTATAGGTAGTGTTCACATGTCAAATTTATTAATAGAAAAATTTCTTTTGCAGCCATTTTTCGACCAAAAATGATCATGTACTTACATAAATTAATTATTATCTTGTACCAAGTGTTAATCATAAAGGAGGCAAGTAATAAAGATTCAAGGACGAATAAAGAACCGAAATAGAGGCAGAAATGCGATTTAACGCGAGATTTTTAAACTGACGCGGGCGCGATCCTACAGAGTGCAAATTATTGCAGTTAAAGCGTAGACTTCCTGTCTCCTTGTGATAACAACACTCTACATAGATTGTTGTCTCGAAAAATGAAATAAGAAAGAGGTTAGCTTGCCGTAACTTGCTTGTTCGATGCACCTGCCGTGTTAAAGACGATGTTTCTTTTAATATATATCACAAAATAATAATGATTCATAATAAACTTATTAAGAACAAAATACTAATTATAAGCATTATCCCAACAAAAAACATGTTAAAATNCAATTTGCTCAAACGAAGTTAGTGCTACATGACTAGAGATATTATATAACGACGCTAGTCCCCATGCATTTATGAATAGTGCGTAGTTTCATATTAAAAAGTTTGGCAAGGCGATACGCAGTATAATATTGTTATGTCATTATTTGCCGACCTATTAAAGGTCGAAGATCTGACCAACAAAAAGTAAATTGTTTTGTCTATTATAGCATAAATCATATTGTAGTCTCTTTTCATAAATATTTGTAAATGACACATCTTAGTCTCCTTAATATTTATACCTGGTGGAAGATACTGAGTCGTATAGGTAGGTACCACCGCAGTGCCAGATATCGTCCCGTGAAATAAGAGTGCTATGCACTTTTGTCTTTCGGGATAAGGGCACTACACCTAGTGAAATTACCGGGTATAAGAGATTAACTCTGTGTCATAATCATTAATCTCTGTAACCTGCTTCTGGACCACAGAAGCAGGTTACAGAGATTGATGATTATGACTTCGAAAACAAAACAAAATCAAAATCCTGCTCATCACGTCACTTGGGCAGAATGTTCATTCATAATCACGTTGCTCGCTACATGTCATAGTGACATAGTAGTATGCTCGTGCTTTCATTTTGTGCCCTTTTGCTGAAATGATAAGGTCAAAATTTTAATGAATAATTTTATGTCACAAATATAACAGTCAAGTTATGTAGGTAGGTATGTGTCAAGCGACTCGGAATTTTTTTGGTTGGTATTTCTTTGTGATTGTGCATCTAGCTAGTTTATTGTTTATCTAAGCCTAATAAAATAATATAACATCATAAACTTGTCTATACGGTCAAGTCAAGCCCTTTAGCGCGAGCGTGCCGAACTAAATCGCAAAGGAAAGGGCGCCACCCTTAATTGAACTGTCCCCCTTGTGGGTATTTCCCTTTTTATTATGCAATGACTAGGGCACGGTAATAAATAAATAATATTAGCGGGACTAGGGCTACACGTAATGATGTATGTTTTGTTATAGTAGTGTTCACATGTCAAATTTATTAATAGAAAAATTTCTTTTGCAGCCATTATTTTTTCGACCAAAAATGATCATGTACTTACATAAATTTAATTATTATCTTGTACCAAGTGTTAATCATAAAGGAGGCAAGTAATAAAAGATTCAAGGACGAATAAAAGAACCGAAATAGAGGCAGGAAATGCGATTTAACGCGAGTATTTTAAACTGACGCGGGCGCGATCCTACAGAGTGCAAATTATTGCAGTTAAAGCGTAGACTTCCTGTCTCCTTGTGATAACAACACACTACATAGATTGTTGTCTCGAAAAATGAATAAGAAAGAGGTTAGCTTGCCGTAACTTGCTTGTTCGATGATCACCTGCCGTGTTAAAGACGATGTTTTCTTTTAATATATATCACAAAATAATAATGATTCATAATAAACTTATTAAGAACAAAATACTAATTATAAGCATTATCCCAACAAAAAAACATGTAAAATGTTGCCAAGACAACCAAATAAGGTTTGCGCTGTTAAAAAAAGTCAGGTCTCATGTAATGCCTAGCTTCTGAATCTACACGACCTAACTCTACCGACTCGATACTGAGTCGTCTAGGTATGTACCACCGCAGTGCCAGATATCATCCCGTGAGACAGGAGTGTTATGCACTTTTATGTTTCGGGATGAGGGCACTGTAGCTAATGAAATTACCGGGTATTAGAGAGGCGTATCACTTACCATCAGGTGAGCGTCCAGACCGTCCTGTAGACTTATAAAAAAAATTCTAACTTCAACAAATCATAATTACATATTGTTGCATGAACATGTCTATTTCTATTGGTCTGGGTGTTTTGCTATTGGTCCAGGTTTTATATCTTAGGATGGTAGTAACCTTATTACTCCCCAATCCCAACTCGGCCCGCGTGGGTTACGGCCTAAACTCATAGCCATGATGTATGCGAAGACCTGTCCCTTCAGTGGGCCGTTATAAGCTGATAAAAATGAAGCAAATATACTTTTTACTGATAGAACAAACAAAATGTACGTTTATATTCTACTACTTCCGCGGTATAAGATTATATTTTCTATGACGACCCGTTTGGTGTTGCGATTGAGAGGTCGGCCGCAACACCAAGGGTTCCGGGTTCGATCCCCGGGCAGTACAAACATTTGTGTGCATGAACATGTCTGTTTGTAATGGTCTGGGTGTTTTCTATGTATAATATGTATGTATTTACAAAAAAAAATGTATATAAGTATGTTTATCCGTTGTTTAGTACCCATAATACAGGCTTAACGCTTAACTTGGGGCTAGATGGCGCTGTGTGAATGTCAGTAGATATTTATTTATTTATTATTTATTTTCCTTATTACATCAGCTACCTACCAATAAAAGTTCCGTCCAAATCGGTTCAGCTGTTTCAAAGATTATTCGGAACTAACAGACAGGCAGACAAAATTTTAAAATTGATATTTTGGCGTATGCATCGTATATATGCATATGCATAAAGAAAAAGATTATTACGTTATTACAGTCACTCCAACTTTATTTATATATAGTAAATTTTTGTAAAGACGTGAAAACTATATTTTGTACTAGGCTCCCATGAACTCTAGAAATTAAAGTGTAGAAGTAAAATTTCATCAATTCAATCAATTTTAGTGTTCCAGTTACAAAATCTTTGTAATAAATTATTGTAAATCTATTGTAGGTAAATGACAAAACTGTAACCACTGATATAAAAAGATTAAAAGAGTAACTCGAGTTTCTTGCCGGCTCTTCTCGAAGATCCTACTTATTCCGAACCGGTGGTAGAGTCACAAAAAATATGATAATAATAACAATTGTCGATTCAAAAGTATCTGTAACAGATTTATTTGAATAAAGATTTTTTTCTTTCTTTCTTTCTTTTCATCATAATTTCCAATATGAAGGTTAGTTTTAAAGGTCACAGCTGTTACTGTTTGTATAGGTAACGAAATAAAATAGTATTAGTTTTATAGTAATTTGTTTTTAAATATCTTGTAAGTATCTAATAAACTCAAAAAGGAGAAAACATAGCTGATATTCAAGAATTCCGGTAAAGTTAAAAAATAATTTCGTAGCAAACTGTAGCATTGTACTTTCATTATAGACAATGTTCGTAGTGTATTGGTAGTTTCGTAGTAATTCGTAGCATTTTTTGTAAGCTTGTTACCAGTTTACGAAATAACTATATAAGTTTTTTTATACAAAAATGAGGATAAAACATTTGATGATATTACCATTCTATTTGATGATGAAGTATAGGAAATAAATAAATTCATAGAATTGTGTGAAATTCCATTGGTAAGTAAAATGAGGTTATATTACGTTTGTGTAAAAACCTTAGCTTATTTCCATATTTTTTCCTAAAGCACAAAACGCATGTTTTTTATCGCATTCATAATGTGTGCTTAAATTTTAAATGCTATCTTATTTGTGAAAAGACAAAAATCACCCCATTTTAGGTAAATCTCTATTCCGTTTGTGAAACCATGAAAACCGCTCAATACCAATTTGTGACCATTGTCCAGTTTAGATTATCACCCCTTACAAATGGCGTGTTATTTTTTGTATTACTATATTATTTTGAAGGAAATGCTGTTTAAACTAAGAAGTACTAATAAAAAACCAAAAAAGGTTTAATACATAACCAAAAAATTCAACCTCGTTTGAAATTGGAACGCACCAATTTAGTTTTTTTTTTTTGCGTTAATAGCGAAAAGAGTTCCATTGTCTAAAAAGGTTGAATACTAACGTTAGCTGTTCGGTGCTGGCCGGCGAATCGCGTCCATCGTCCGCCTGACGTCCTACCACTCCATCGGAATCACTCATGCAACACCACTGTTACTCACTGCACACAATTGAAACCCGACAACGTACACTGCACTATAACATTTTAGATTCACTGACATACAAAAACCGGTGTACGGAAGCGGTATTGTGGGTTATTTTCCGGCTATTTCACGATGTGAGGCGCGCTCTCAGAGCGATCGCCATGTTGGATTGGGGAGCGATTCGCGCGCGCGCCAAATGAGCTTTAGTGTTGCCTGATGTATATAATGTTCAATGTGATGGGAAAATTTACATCGTTCGATTTCCATTAAATTTAATCTTTTTTTATTTATTTACTTATGTACATGTCTGATATTTTCTATGATACTTTATACAAAGTATCAGAACTAGCACATTTGATTATTTTCTACCAGTAACAACAAAATTATACTTCGGCTTTATTACCGTAGACTTACATGACTAATGCTTTTATTAAGCAATTTAATTGACCTTATAGCAGATCGAACTAGCACCTGCATAATGATAAGCCTTTTTAAACTAATTTTATAAATGACTGCTATCTGATGTTACTTTTAAATTTTCTTTAATAGTTTTCTACAAAACTCCTTTAAACTTTTACTAATATATATACAGCAATGGATGACATGTGTGTATATTAAAAGATGCTCCTACACATATACAACAATACCTATATGACATGTAAGTATATTAAAAGATGTATATGCATCAACAAACATCATAAAACTTACAAACATCTTAGAATTAATTGAAATCCGACCTTCAATCATCCCGCCAGTTTTCATCAAACATGGGATGGGGCACCCAGTTATAGGCCACCAAAGGCTCGTTCGTTTGTTCCTCAAGCTGCATTAGGGCAGATAAAGATTACTTATTTACAAAAGGATTATAATATATACAGTATTGTCGACTATTACATCATAATTGGCCACATAGTTGCTTACACTTTTTCCCCTAAAAATCTTGTTCTATCTACTTATGTTCGCAATAAAAAAATATCCATAATAAATCTCAATATATTTTTCAATCTATCTCGATTCTCGATATTTTTTACATTAAGAACCAGCCTAGTAGGATAAATAAGTTTCCACTCTTTCATCACTTACATGTTCTAATTAAAGAATAGATATACATTTTTGATAGTTATTACAACAATAAACATGTCTATATAAATCCATCTATATCAGACGCGTACTATACTCTAACTAAGGAAACATTTAGTCTGAGGTATTATATGTTGACCCAATTTCCATATGCACGGGTAAAACATAATCCCATCTCTGGCAGCCCCACCACGCATGCGCGTTTTCCCGCCACTGCAATACGACGTCGTACGTTCATCATGCGCCTATTTTTATTTCTATCCCTTCGCAAGTGACGTTCATAACACACATTTGGCAATTAAACCACTTCCCTGCACTTCTGCGACCTCTTTAGGCAGGTGTTTAATTATCTGTGGTGTGCGGCCATTTTGTTTCTTTACGTTTTTAAAATAAAAACGGTTTCTTTGTTAAATAAGGTTATATTCTGAAATACTTAAGTATATAGGGGAAATGCGGGTAGTCGCGCCTAAGGTCAAGGATGCTTTTCTTGTAGTTAACTAGACTTAATAAGCAATTTCTTGCAAATATAACTTTTTTTTTTGCTTAAAGGGGTATTCTTTAACTTTATCCAAATATCAGACATGTGGCCCATTTTCGTTAACTTTGGAATTTTGCTAATAGGATTAATGTAACATTTTGCACTCATCGTTTTGTATCAACATCATCATCATCTCATTATATAGCCCCACCGAGGAGCACGAGCCTACTCGTAAAGGGTATAGTCATCCATGCGGGCTCAGTGCGGATTGGCCGACTTCATGTCCTACCTTTGAATCTCTTCGTAGGCTTGCGCAGGTTTCCTTGCGATATTTTCCTTTACCCTAAGAGCGTCGAATAAAATTTTTTTTTTAGTATTTAAATCGTTTTTTATATATACACATAAATAATTAAAACTAACAACTAAAAACCTTAAAAATTAAATATTATAACTAAAATATAAAAAAATATAATAACTAAATAAAATAATTAAAAGAACCCCCCTTTGGTAAAGTTCCGAAGACACTGGCAGCGTTACCCTTTGAATCGCTAAACTAATTCTTGGTGTCGACTAATCGTTTGGAAATTTCTTTAAAAAGGCTAATAGCGCTAGGGCCCCACTGACCAAGGGTCTCGACACCGAGTGGGACAAAGTCATATTCAGAGCCTAGACCCCTGTATTTGCACGTTTTGGCTTTTTCAGCCGCTTCACACGCCGCACCAGCTCTGTTGTTGGTTCCATGTAGATGGGAAGGGGCTAGTGTGTCTGAACAGGTAGCATCCCACACCAGCACCCGGCCCAACTTCCATGGAATCAAACTCATACCGTCCGGTCTCTTGCCATCGTCTCTTGCGATACCAGACGGCTCAAGAAGACTTGGCACGTTGACGGTGGCAAGGGACCGGCGTATGATATCGTTAAGTGCGGCATGTCTCGAGAAGCGGCCTGCACTTTTTTGGCAAGAAAGTCCGTGATGCCCTAGCTTGTCGACATAAAAATATAAACATTTAATTTCGAAAATACTTTGGTATGCGACGGGATTTGAATCTGCGCCCTTCAGATCGAACGCACAGTCCAAAACAACGATTAATTATTATTCATATCGTTTACTAACATAAGATCATTATTACTAACACGATATGGAATGTATTTCGAAATAATTGTTTTGTTTTTTATATTGTTGTAATGCATGAGTAATACTATTTAAGATATTGCCGTGAGCCCCGTGGTCTGTGTATGGGTGTTGTCCCAAAAAGAGTCCTCAAGACTCTGCAACAATCTACACGGGCCGCCCGCCCTTTAGCGCCCAGCTCGACCGGAGTGTTACCACGGTCTCACAGAAAATTGGCGTGAAACAACTTTTTTATTTCGTCAAGTGAGTGAGCTAACCGGAGACTTGTATGCCCTTTCCCTTCCCAATTTTTCTTTTTTTATGTTACAAACTGTACAGGACGGTCAGGACGCTCACCTGATGGTAAGTGATACGCCTAACCATGACTGAGCGGCATTGAAGGAGACCAAAAACTGATAGACAGTTATTATTCTCCATCAATGCCGCACTGCGCCCGTCACCCGAAACAACAGATGTTAGGTCTCTTATACCCGGTAATTTCACTAGCTTCAGTGCCCTCATCCCGGAACACACATCCTTCTTCCTCGTTTAGGCTGCCAACATACTCGATGCTCCTTCATGAGTCGCGATATCAATTCTGCCGTAGCTAAAACACCGTTAACTGAAGAATGTAATTTTAAGTTCGGCTGATAAGTCATTTAATTTGTGCACAAACACATTTTTAGTGATGTTTTACCAATAAAATCCCTTTAATATGCGTGGGTCATCAGCCAATCTTTTCATAGTAATATATGTAATTCGCGAAAGCATGCAGAGGGAAATTATAGCCCTAATGATGATTGATAAATCATTCCCATTTCCGTTATACCACCTTATTTAAATATAACATAGGTCACTGCTTTGGTCTGTGATGGCAGATCACTACAAAACGTTTGTGTGTGGCTATTTATTATCTTTATTTGTAAAATGTGTATAATAGTACTATTGACGCGTATAATAGTACTATTTACTATTTGGTGTTGCCGTTGCGACGTCGGCTGCAACACCAAGGGTTCCGGGCTCAATCCCCGGGCAGTACAAACATTTGTGTGCATGAACATGTCTGTTTGTAATGGGCGTTAATTCTATTTTCGACAAACACTAGTTCGAAGGCACACTACTTCGACAAATCACATGTTCGACAGCACTCTACTTCGACAAATCACATGTTCGATAAAAACAGATATGTTCATGCACACAAATGTTTATACTGCCCGGAGATTGAACCCGGAACCCTTGGTGTTGCAGCCGACGTCTCAACCGCAACACCAAATGGTGCTCATGGGGTCCACTTCACCCACCAAAGGTGAGACGATGGCGGAAAATCAGAGACTTCCCCGATGCACGGGACCAAGGTGCGCGCCACACACCGTCAGCTCGCCACAAGCTGCCCGACGGAGACAGACTGCACTGATGGTACTAGCATAATGCTAATACCAACAGCGGGTGATGGGATCGTCACGTCCCTACGTATTATTATTATTGCTATCACAGATTTATTATTACTTAAGGCCCAAAATATAACTCAATAAACAAATCACTTAAGATTAAATTATTGTTATCTTAGTAGGTACTAATCACCCTATACGGGTAGGCTCGTGCCCCTCGGTGGGGACGTTTAATGAGCTGATGATGATGATGATAGTAGGTACTATTATTATATCAAATCTTAATGTGTGTTTGATTTTTATATAAAACATTACATAGCGATATCTAAAGTCATATTATAAAGCTGAAGAGTTTGTTTGGTTTTTTTGAACGCGCTCATCTCAAGAACTACTGGTCCAATTTGAAAAATTCTTTCAGTTAGCTTATTTATTTATAAAGGCTATTACATCACGCTGAGTACAAAAGGAGCGGAGCAGTAGGAAGAATGTGTCAAATTCTCGTCTCGTGTCTTGGCAAACGTAGCGTAGGACACCGGACCGAGGGACCAACAACTTGCAAAGGTCGGTGGTGAAAGACTGAATGAGGAAAAGGAGCAGAAATCTGTCGCCAATTGGGGGAGGCCTGTGGCCACCTGTGGACTGCTATATCCTGAAGAGAAAGGAAGAGAAAAGATAACGAGCAAACTCTTGCCCAAAACATTAAAACAAAACAAAATCTGTGGGCAAAGTTAATTTTATATTAATAATTTCGAATCGTAAATTTCAGGTACTAAATAATAACTGTTTGAATCCTCATCCTTGGGCTTGTCAGAGTTTGACAGTAAGTTTCCTGCTCCTCACCGCTTAGCTCTTGAGTCGTAGGGTAGGTTATCTTCCGGTCCTAATGTTTATGCGGTGGACTCAGCTTCAGGCCAGTCCCAGTCGAAATTGATACCAGTCACCTGAGTAAACCACTCATGGTAGTGCCCAGTGCGAATAAAACCTGTAACAAAAATAGCAAAGAATGAAAGACATGTTTCTTTCTATGGCAAAAAACATTCGTCAAAAACTTAAAGCTTAGCTCAGAAAAGATATACGAGTAAGTACCACACAGTTTGTGCCTTAGTGATCAAGATACCATAATGGTACTATAACTTTATCGACTTCCTTCTTAGAGTGTTAAAAGTAGATGGAAAATTGATTTGAAACCCAGGATTCATCTGTCATCTAGACTGTATATTGGAACCATAAGTGCCTCATTTACCTGTATAGGTACTTAGTTGAACAAACTGTGGGCTGTTCTCATGGCTGAATGAGGAAAAATCGTCTTGGAAAGCGTAGTCTAATGACTTGCGTAAGGTTGCTAGAAGGCTGGATAAAGAAAGTGGAGGAGATGTCTGGCCCAAAATGATGAATGCCAAGTCTCGCAGTGGACCAAGAAAGAGGGCTAAGTACTGGTACTTAACAAGATATAATAAAGCTTATTGGGATAGAGGAAATTATCATTTTGAAGTGAACTTAACCCATTGAACGCCGGGAATCCAGACACAATAGAATCTATTGTGTCTGTCGCCTTAAGGGTTCATTGGCGGTCAAAGGGTCAAATCTCCCCTGTTGGAAGAGTATATAACACTACGTTTTACCCCAGTTTGTGGAAGTCTTCTTGTAGTTGTCTGCATTAAATCATCACTAAAGATATGCTAGTCTTCCCCAATCAATTGCCCCAGTGACCTTTCAATGCAAGGTTATTGCTGTCAATTGCATCAGCAGCCACATAATAACGTTAGTGAATTGCAAGAAAATGTCCTCCTCAGATTGTGATAAAAACTTGATTCTTCTTTCTTGATTTAAGGAATTTTACCCAAAGTTATGTGTTGGAGAACCATGTTCGGGACGAAAAGCCGGATTGTCCAGAGTATTACTTAGCTAGGCCGAAAACCAGTAAGAGACAATATTTTGCGTTATGTTTCTTCGAGTGCGGTTACAGAAACTTTATCACCCCTTATTTCCTTTTCCTTTTCCCTTTAAAAAGGTCGGCGACGCACTCTTTGCTCCTACAAGTGTCTATGACCTGGTTAAGGTGGCAAAAAGCAGATGGACGTCAACTGCTAGGGATCGGTCCGCGAGGAAATCATTAGGGGAGGTCTTCGTTCAGCAGTGGACATTCTAGGCTGTAATTATGTAGACGATGATCGGCAAAATCACTTACGATCAATCGACTGTTCGTTCCTCCTACCTCATCTTTGTTATTTATAAAATATGAACCACACGACTTACCACCAGGCATTCCAGCATGACAACCAGCTGCGGCGACGAAGGAAGCGACACCGACCAACGTCGCCTTTCCATCTTTCTCCACCATTGTCAACGGACCACCGCTGTCACCCTGGAAGTGGCAATTATAGTTAACATGATAGCAAAGGGAGCAGAGATACAAATAATAAATAAATATCTTCTCCTAAGACACTTATACAGCGCCATATAGTACCAAACTTAGCCTGTAATATGGGTACTAAACACCGGAAAAAACATCTTATACACCAACTTTGTTTTTGTTAATACATATCATTTATAGAAACACCTAGACCTATACGAACAGACATGTTCATGCACACAAATTTTTGTGCTATCCGGGGATCGAACCCGGAACCCTTGGTGTAGTAGCAAACGTATCATCACACCAAATAAGTCGTCGTAAGTTTCTGTTCAAAGGTACAATCATATTTTTCAGTCAAACACTTTTAAGAGATCAAAGTGTACGAGATAACGGCCATCTGTGGCCAACAGCAGTAGTTCAAAGAAAACCCGGGGAAGGCCTGTCTCTGCAGTGAGATTTTATAGACTGGTGGTGTCCTTAAATATAAGTTTCCATACCTGGCAAGCAGACTGTGTAGGGTCATTATAGCCAAGCGTGCACAACGTAGAGTCCTGTATAACACTGCTTTCGTTGTAAGTCTTGAAGCAATATTCGTTTGACACACCAAGGAGGTATACCCAGTTCAGGTTCTCAGGATATGCGCCTAGAGTGTAAACGGCAAGATATTATATATAGATATAGTCTACAAGTATACTAATACTAGCGACCCGCCCCGGCTTCGCTCAGGTGTAATTTATTTATTTGGACAACCAACAAGAACATACACTTAGTAAATTCAATTACAGTATTTGATACACATGAATACATGATTAAGTGATGCCATAATTATAGGCTGCCACGGCTTTTAATGCTGATAATAGGCATGCTCCCGACGCGGCCTGCCGGTACCGCCGCAAACCGCAAAAATAACAGTATTTCTCCACTATTTAATGGGTGCTATTATACATATAAACCTTCCTCTTCAATCAATCTATCTATTAAAAAAACGAATCAAAATATGTAACGTACTTTTAAAGATTTAAGCATACATAAGGAAATAGGGACTGAAAAAGTGACTTTATTTTATACTATGTAGTGATTAATTTATGGAACTTCTGGTCCGAATTAAAAAAATCTTTCAGGGTTAGATACTTGAGATAGAGATCGAGGAAGGCTTTAGCCTGATTTATTATCACGGTGAGAAAAATGGTTAAAGTGTGCGTTAATATATCCCTAGTGCTACTGAACATTATATAACGAGTAGGTCCTTATTTTAAAACATTGCCAATGTTCTATTTTGCACCCTGTATAAATATATATATTTTTAATAATAAAATATTTTATATATTTTTAATAATAAAATTTTTTATTTATCACACAACAATTAACAGTTGGATACAATAATCGTGTCACCGCGAGCACAAACTAGGGCGACCCTGTATTTCAGGCCTCCTGTCTTACCTGTAGATCAATGAATGTAATCGTATAACTGTAAAATGTGTATGTGTGTCCGTTTCGTCATAGTTATATATATTGACACTGTTTTTGAGTAGGTTCTAGAAATTTCTAGGGCTTACCTACCTTCAGTCCAGAGACGTCCCCATCCACTGACCACCAGCTGGTGTTTGTCGAAGTTGATATCTTTATCGGCGGACCGTTGTAACCTTATGGGCTGGATCACATCTATGGGGAGATACAAGTATACTTTTTTATGTTACTAAGTCTTCAGGATAGTCAGGAAGCTCACTTGATTGGTAAGTGATACGCCTGACCATGACAGAGCGGCATTGAATGAGACCAACAACTGATAGACAGTATTATCCATCAAACCGCAGTGCGCCCGCCATGCAAGACAACAGATGTTAGGTCTTATATACCCAGTAATTTTACTAGCTACAGTGCCCTCATCTCGGAGCACGAAATTTCGACGACCCATATGGTGTTCAGGGTTAAAATGTCGGCTCTTACACCAAGGGTTCTGGGTTCGATCCCCGGGCAGTACAATCATTTGTGTGCATAAACATGTCTGTATTAGTATGGGTGTTTTCTTTGTATCATATGTATATAATTACAATAAAATATATGTAAGTATGTTTATCCGTTGTTTAGTACCAATATTACAAGCTAAATGCTTAATTTGGGACTAGATGGCGCTGTGTGAATGTCAGTGGATATTTATGTTTATTTATTTATATTTAACACGTAATTTTTCCCTAGTTTAGAAAATTAAATACTGACCGTTAAATTCGACTGCTATTGGTAAACTTATGAGACTAAGATCATGAGGTTGGACGTCAGGAAGATCGATGTCATACAGATAGTGGGTGTAGTACACGTGCGCTTCAAAGATCAGGTAAGGGCGAGTCAGGTTAACAGCACCAGCTCTGATGACCAGGGTTGGAAGGCTGGAACAAATGGTACAATCAATAAACGTTCATATTAGTTAAGTGCTTATGTTATACGTGTACAGGACGGTCAGGAAGCTCACCTGATGGTAAATGGTGACAGAGCGCCATTGAAGAAGACCGACATCTTATAGACAGTATCCTCCATCAATGCGTACGCCCGTCACTCGAGCCAACAGATTTTAGGTCTTTTATACCCGGTAATTTCACTAACTACAGTGCCCTCGTCCCGAAACACAAAAGTGCATAACACTCCTGTTTCACGGGACGATATCTGGCACTGTGGTGGTACCTACCTAGACGACTCAGACCGTCGTCGTCTCCCGTCTGAAATACTATGAAAAGTTTATAATGTTTAATATTAAATATATACGGTAGAGCTTGTTTTTCCGTTTTTCAGTGGATTGCTCGGGATTTTTCTCGTTGCAAACTCAGCTGAACTCCTTCCCTTTGTCTCATAGTACTTGTTTTTTTATAATTTTGAATTTTTATTTGTTAAATGTTTGAAGAGAGATAATAAATATATTCTTTTATTATAATATTTTTAGCAGTCGGGTTTTTGGTAAACATTTTCATTTTTTTTTTTGACATTTCACACATGACTTTTTTTGATACGTATATGGCTCAATTGCTTACTTCGCTGTACAGTGAGCAGCTGTAAGCGCCCATTCACTATGGATTAATGTAGCACCGCATCCCATCACTGTGCCGAAGTTGGAGACCATGCGCATCGAGAGCTGGTGAGGGATTTGACCCTGAGATGCCTCCCATCCTGAGAGGATACGGGAGTTACCTGTGGACATAATATCACTAAGTAAATAGTGGCTTATTAGAGGGTTTCATTTGAATAGAACGATGAAAAACATACAGAGGAAAAAACTGAAAATAAAACGAAAATCAGGACTAAAACCTGTAGACATATTTTTAAAAGATTAGGCGTTATCCTAGATCGAGGGTTCAAAGGTTTAATTGAATTAAAACGAAAAAAACACAGAAACCAAAAAAAACTAAAAGTTTTACAAAAATAAAAAGTAATTTGAAGTCATTGTTTTGTCTCCGGTAACTTCAGATGATGTTATACAGGACTATTCAAAATTTGAAAAATACAAATAGTGTTGGCATAGATGAGATATGTACAAAAGTAATTAAACACGTTGGTATATTGATAGCAGGGCCCTTGAGCCACATTATAAATCTTTGTTTTGAAAACGGTGAATTTCCAGATAAACTTAATGTACTGTGGTAAGGCCCTTGCATAAAAACGGTGATAGAGAAGATATTTTAAATTACCGCCCTATTGCATTTACACCCATTTTGTCAAAAGTTGTAGAAAAATTGTGTATAATATATGTACACATTCTTTGAAAAACATGAGGTTTTGATTAGAGAACAAAAGGTTTTCGGAAAAACAGTTCAGTTAATACTGCAATTTTTGATTTAGTCAAAAGGGCTACAACTAGTATGGACGCTAGGAAGCCAGCATGCGCTATTTATATGGACATGACAAAGGCATTTGAAAACGTCGATCACAAAATACTATTAGATAAGCTTCATAAATGCGGCATACGTGGGAACGGTCTCAATCTAATAAAATCATTCTTAGAGAATAGAACCCAAGTACGGAATTATTACAATTATGTGTAAGTAGCAATACAGAAAGAGCGTATAGGTCTAATTATAAAGAAGTAAAGTATGGCGTCCCGCAGGGCACTATCCTTGGGCCTCTACTATTTTTAGTTTATATAAATGACATAATTACATGCACCACACATCCTATATATTATTCGCGGACGACAGTACTATTTTTATTAAATCTGACAATGACGTTGACTACAATAATGATATAATTAATACAATTGAAAATACAAATAAATGGCTGAATGATAATAATCTTCAATTAAATTTAAAAAAGACTAATTTAATGCATTTCAGCCAGAGAAATTCTAATAATTTGACTATTAGTATACAAGGAGCAGAGATTGCTAGCACAAGCTCAGCTAAATTTCTGGGCGTCACAGTAGATAGCAACATGACATGGGCATCGCACTCGATAAATATTTGTAAAAGCTTCAAAATTATTCCTTTGCTCTTTATAAGTTATTTCAGAAAGTAGACAAAAAAGCACTTGTAATGGCATATCATGGATATGTGGCAGCTACTCTACGATTTGGGATAATTTTTTGGGGAAATTCGTCATACAGGGATATTATCTTTAGAGCTCAAAGAATGCATAAGAGCCATTTGTGGTTTGAAGCCGACAGAGAGCTGTAAACCCCATTTCAAATCCCTGAAATTATTAACTTTTACTGGTCTCTACATCTACGAATGCTGTAAGTTTGTCAAATGTAATCCACATTTGTTCGAGATGATAGAGCCAGCAAAAGACTTACGGCTTTCGCCCCAGGAAACCTTTTGTACACACTCGAATCTGCAAAACAGCCATGATGAAAAAAAGTGTAGAAATCATGGCTCCTAGACTATTTAATAAATTGCCTGTAGAGTTAAGCAAATTGTGTATTGACAAATTTAAAAGTGCCTTATTTAATTTACTTATTGAAAAATGCTATTTAATTTAAATGAATATTTTGAGGACGTTTTGACATTTTAATTTTTCATTTTAGGATATAATTTTGTATTGTTTTTAAATATTATTAGTATTATTATTTTTTGTTTTACTTGACATGAATTCCTGTTATGCTTAATTTTACGTTCTTTATAAATACTTTCTTAAATTTCCTTATTTTTATTTCTTATTTACTATTGATAATATTTATTATAATTTGAGTGAAAATATTGAATAGGATTTGACACTTTAATTGGACATTTTGAATGTAGATTGTGATAAATGAATAAAAAAAATTAATGTACTATATATGTGAAAATAAGATATGTTATAATATTCATATACCAAAATGGTGAAACATAGAGATTCAATCTCATAAGAAAGACACATGTATGTACCTATGTTTATGAATAAATGAATTATTATTATTATTATTAAAAAAAAATAAAATACAAAAAAAATCTTAGAACGATAATAATACTATCTTATAATCGATAGAATTATTACACGCCATTATTGGATGAGAAAAGGGGGCCGGGATATCTGGCGCAAAATGGGGGAGACCTATGTCCAGCAGTGGACTCCGATAGGTTGAAAGGAGATGTTGTTGCACCCAGTCTAGGTAATTATAATAATGAAAAGATATTTTGATTATAACTTTGCTTTAAATGTGCAGGTAAGATGTGCAGGTCACAAATCAATAGTACTTTGTTTGTCAGTATCAAAATAAGAATGGGCAAAAGCAGAATATACTAATGCTTAAATTTACAGGATGTCCCAAAACTCAACGTCAACCCGAAACAATATAATATATATAATAAAGGAGTACACCATGTAACATTTTGTCTTTTACGATAATAATTTAATATTAAATACAGACAGAATAAGTTACAATAGATATAAAAATAACACTCACCCCGTGCTACTTCAGGGTAGGCAAAGGCGGATTCACCAGACGCCTGAAATACACATTTATAATTAAAACACAATTTTAATAAAAAATAATTAAATATTAAAAATTTGATCACACACTTCTATTCAATAACGACATGACTCAAATAGGAACATCGTGACGCAAACTTTATTCCCTTAACAAATGAATTAATTACGTATTTACTATAAATTAATTTATCAATTACCCATGCCCCGGAAACGGTCACCAAAATCACACACAAACCCCACATCGTTCTGAATTAACAAATAATTAGGGCATTGAGTATTTATTCAAGATTCAATTTGATAATTTCTGTTAAAAATAATGTTAATCGTATAAACATCGTGATTAACAGATAATTTGTGCAGTTCTAGCTCGTGCAAGGCGATTTTTTATATTGTAAACAATTGGATACTGAAAAAATAATTAATATTGATGCAGATAAGACAATCTATATTTAGTTTGCCATGCGGAAACCCCGTGTTACCACGCGTAAACTTCATAGAAACAATTTTTGTGTTAATTTATTACAAAACTTACACACAATAAGGCAAATATTATAAGGATACAGTATTTGGTGAAATGTTAACCTTAAATACAGTTTCAATTCGGCATAAGCAAACATAATTTAATTGTGGTATAAATAAAAGAAATGAAAGCAAAAAATATGTAAGTATATAAATATATTTGGTGTAGATGTACATTGGAGCAGACGAGTTCTGGAGTGGAGACCGCGTCTTGGCAAGCGTAGCGTAGGACGCCCTCCGGCCCGATGGACCGACGACTTGCGGAAGGTCGCTGGTGGGAGCTGGATGAGAAAAGCGGAGGACCGGGATATCTGGCGCAAGATGGGGGAGACCTATGTCCAGTAGTGGACTGCGATAGGTTGAAGAGAGGGAGGGAGAGAGAGATGTACATTGTCATATCTCGGTGTCGTAGACATGATGCTACACTTTCTTTAACTGCTACGAGAAATAAGCTTAACGTTGGTTTAAATACCGTTTCTTTCTCCTCTCGCCACTGCTAGACAATGATCCTTTGACAATGAGGCTTTTCGGAAGTCGTCGGTTCATTGGACCAGAGTACCATTTGACCGGAGGACTACTGATGAGGAATTGACGGAGGAGTTTTTGTTTATAATTTCTGAAGCCTCCAAACGGTCTGATAGACGATGAAAGCGAAACGTCTTTTATTTTACAAATCATTACAATTAAACTTAAACTAAATTATTCACGTTCATGCATAGCATACACTCGTATGTTCCCTCTCTCTCTCTCTCTCTCTTCAACCTATTGCAGTCCACTGCTGGACATAGGTCTCCCCCATTTTGCGCCAGACATCCCGGTCCTCCGCCTTTCTCATCCAGCTTCCACCAGCGACCTTTCGCAAGTCGTCGGTCCATCGGGCCGGAAGGCGTCCTACGCATGTTCCCTCATTGGAATCGAACCAAGAACTTTTGGTGTTACTATACGCTGACTCAACTATTATACCATCGGCATAGAAACCCACGATACGAAAGAACTGTCATTTGTTTTCTGTAATCTTATTCTGTAATTTCTTATTCCTTGGAAACTAATTAACCTTTAAAACTAAAACTCGACGATGTGTCATCTACTATCATTACCTACAATGGCAGGAAATTACAATAATATTTTGTTATATAATTATGGTATCAATTAATCATTATGACGTATAACTGATTTATATATCACAAGATTAAGATTACCTAGAGAGGACTTTGTAACATACGGTGGTGACATTTTGATATCAAAAACATTACGTAAATACATATGTAGGAATCTCGCTAATTTATTTAATTAAAAGCATCGTCACCCCATTATACGTCCACACCGAGGGGCACGAGCCTAACCGTACGCGGGTGTATAGGCCTTAGTCGTCCACGCGGGCCTAGTGCGGGTTGACCGACTTCACACACAACCTTTGAATTTCTTCGCAGGCGTGCGCAGGTTTCCACACGATGTTTTCCTTCACTGTAAGAGCGTCGGAAACGTAGGTACATATAATTTCGAAAATTCGAAAACACATTGAAACGTGGCGGGATTTGAGCTTGCGCCCTCCAGATCGGAATGCTACAGTCCACACCATTGAGCCACCGACGCTCATAATAAAAAAGCTTGGTTATAAATAAATAAAAAAAATATATATTTATTGCGGAAAACTTAATGCATAGATTTGTTAATAAGACACAAAATAAAATTAAAGTTATAGGTAAATTAACAATAAATCAGGATGTCAGGTATCTATATAAGAAATTTTATTGAAATTGCTTCAGGCGTTTAGAGTTGAAGAAGTAACTAACATACCTACACATTGACAAGCTTTTATCTTTATAAGTTAAACTCTTCTTTATTGTGTAAATATATTTTATTACATTATGAACGACATTCCATCGCAAGGTACAGGCCCACCCGCATAGCCTAATAGGAAGATTGGTTTGCCCGAACTGTCGATCTTCGATCGGTTTCCGGTACATCTGGATAGCAAATGAAAGGGCGATTAAAGTGGCCCAATTCGGTATTCTCCACCATTCGCAATAAAATACCAAACCTTATTTTCATAAAAGTGCACTTTATTTTACATGTCGTTTCATTGATCACTTTTGTTTATTTGCAATATTGTATTTTTAAATATACTGAAACCAATCAATATTAGGTCAATTGATGTTAGTGAGCAATGACGTCACGTTTCAATAATCTCATACAAAATATATGGAAACGTTCCTTTTTGACAGTTCATAAAAAGTGCGTCAACGATTAGTGGTGTCAAATACCCAATACTGGTTGCATATTTAACTTGTGAATCCATATCGATTCGATAAGAAGGAAGGTTGTACCGTAGGCGGTAACTAAATACCAACCTAAGATCCTAGCCAGGGCCAACGGCTTAGCGTGACCGAATGACAGAAACACCTTTCAGGCAATCGGTTGATTTAGCCTGCAATGCCCTAACGAAACGAAAAAATCGCATAGACTGACTGCCACGTGGTCTCCCCACGGAATTCGAACCCCTGGATCTCGAAGCTATCATTGAACCCAACAATCAGCCTACCAAAGAAACCAAAGGGGAATAAAAGAATTAATAATAAACGAATTATTTATTTTACCCCCAAGGGCATAAAATAGTGGATAAAAATTTGTATGAAACTTTGGCAATTTTAAATTTTTCGGGCTGAGACTTTGCAATCTTAACGCGAATGAATCCACGGGCAAAAGCTAGTAAAATAATAAAATTGATTCACACATTGACATCTTTATTAAAACCACAAATCATAAGAATTACATCCTAAAAATTTAGCCTGCATGTGCTATTATTTTCAATAATAAAAATATCCAGGTTCATAAGACTCCAGGTTAGCTTTAGGTTCAGCCTGGTTGTTTGACTCTTCGGGGTGGTCCTGCTCCTCACTGCTGGGTTCCTGGGTGGACTGCTCCTCGCTCTCCTCTTCACTGCTGTCAGGTTCAGACAAGTCCCAGTCGAAGTTGATACCAGTAATGTGGGTGTACCACTGATGGTAGAATCCGGGACGAATAAAACCTGTGAAACAGTTTTGTTTTTTTATCACAGATAATTTAATACAGAAAGAAAGAAGGACTTAGGATAAGTTGATTTGTTGGTAACAAGTAGGAGGATTCAGTTGGGCTGGGCGGCATTCGGCAAGTTACGTCGGGTCTTCACGTCGACGATTCCGCAATGCTTGAAGACAAAAGTCTTTGAGCAATGCGTTCTACCCGTACTAACATACGCAGCTGAAACATGGACACTGACTGCGCGATTGGTTCACAAGTTCAAAGTCACTCAACGCGCAATGGAGCGAGCTATGCTCGGAGTCTCTCTTAGGGATAAGATCAGAAATGATTTAATCCGTAAGAGAACTAAAGTCACCGACATAGCCCGCCGGATCAGCAAGTTGAAGTGGCAGTGGGCTGGTCACGTATGTCGCAGAACCGATGGCCGTTGGAGCAGACTAATTCTGGAGTGGAGACCGCGTCTCGGCAAGCGTAGTGTAGGACGCCCTCCGGCCCGATGGACCGACGACTTGCGAAAGGTCGCTGGTGGAGAATGGATGAAAAAAGCGGAGGACCGGAATATCTGGCGCAAAATGGGGGAGACCTATGTCATGTGTCATCGCTGCACCACCCCGGCGGATGTGTCAAAACAATGACTCATGTATCGACAATGGATCATGTTCTGCCGCGCACCCTGCTCACCCTGCGCACTAGGGATTTATAAATTATGGCAAGGCACATAGTGCGTAGAACTGATGGCCTATACATACAGGGTTACCAAGCCTTCCCCGCAACGCCCTGAGCCGAGGTTCGAGTTCAGCTCTGGGACGCCCTTAGGCTCGTTGTAACCTTTTAAGGCTGAGAGCCATTTGCGTTCGCCGCTTGCCAGGTGAAGCTGTGAAGGCCTACGGCCAACAGCGATAAGACAAACAAAGGGGTTTGATTCCCGTCCAGTACACACATATGTGTGCATGAAAGTCTGGGTGTGTCTATAAAAAAGAGTTTAAATATTTTTTATAGTTAACGTTTTTAAGTAGTTTGTATGGGTGCCCATAATACAAGCAAACTTCGTTTAAATTAGAGCTACATGGTGCTCTTCCTCTACTCATCTTTGCATCAAGATGAAACCTGATTGTTTTTTATACGGGCTTCAGGCCTGCGCGGTGTTTGACATAAAATATAGGATACTGCGCCTCCCTTATCACCGTGCAACGATATCTGCCCTCCCTTTTCATCGTTCAACGAAAGCTACCCTCGGTACTGTCAAAAATGGCGCTGTGTGGATGTTTGTGGATATTAATTTATAAAATGACTTACCAGAAGGCCTTCCAGCGTGGCAACCGGCTGCCGCCACGAACGAAGCAACGCCGATCACTGTGGGCTTTCCGTCCTCCTCAAGCACTGTCAACGGACCACCGCTGTCACCCTGGAAATGATGGAGAGGTCAAGATAAGATGATTCTATTAAAAATAGTAATTATTCACAAATCGCTCGAAGTGTTGAACTGAATTATTGGTGAGTGAGTTCTTATTCGTAACACTGATTCGAATAGTGTTGTAGATGGATAGTCTTGATTGTACTATATTTTAACTCTGTATTACAATAACCTTTATTTCATAGTGTGGAACGCATGAACACACCTACACGCGCGCGTAGAGACACACGTATGCGCATGCTCACACACACAACAGTGAACCTATACCCCCCTCTCAACCCGGTATTTTATTTTTTGTTTAAATATGTTAGAGTCAGGGTGGGGCAAGCTGTGGCGCATTGTGGCTACGCCCATGCACACACACACACTCACACATTACACACGTAGTAACATTCCATCTTTTTATAATCTCTTTCAGACCATATCTGACTGGAGACCACATAATGAACTCTCTTTGCTTAAGGTCCACTTAGAATTTATTTGTATTTATGATGCGTTTGGGACTTCAGTTTGTTCACCTGATGGTTAGTGATACACCTGCCCATGATAGATGCAGTGTTGATAAAACCCAATAAAATGTTTTATGGTTATTTTGATTCCAGTCTAGGACTAACATACTATTGCATGAGCCATGTCTGCTTTAACTCATTGAGAATTGGGTATTTGACACCACTAATCGTTGACGCACTTTTTATGAACTGTCAAAAAGGAACGTTTCCATATATTTTGTATGAGATTATTGAAATGTGACGTCATTGCACACTAACATCAATTGACCTAATATTTATTGGTTTCAGTGTATTTAAAAATACAATATTGCAAATAAACAAAAGTGATCAATGAAACGACATGTAAAATAAAGTGCACTTTTATGAAAATAAAGTTTGGTATTTCTTGCGAATGGTGGAGAATACCGAATTCTCTGAGGATCCTATATTTGTACAGAAACACCGCACCTGGCAAGTAGACTGCGTAGTGTCGTTATATCCCAGCGTGCAGACTGTAGACGCCTGGATGATGCTGCTGCCATTGTACGCCTTCACGCAGTCCTCGTTCGACACTCCGACCAGGTACACCCAGTTCAGATGCTCAGGCGATGCGCCTACAGAAAACCAAGTATTACATATCTAACTTCTGTCCATACTTATAATGTGATAGTCTGTTTGTCCGTCTTTCAGGGCAAAATCAATGATATTCTGTATGTATATAAAAGTAGATACGCCACCCGTGCCTCAAAAACGAACCGCCAAAGAGAATACAGTTGTAGGCTCTTTGTTTAGGTAAATGTACGCACATTCGAAATATGTATGTGCTGTCGCTGCATTTGGAACACTTTTTTCAATTGTTTTGTGAACATATCACGAATCTATACATTTTACATCATTGGTCAAAATGGAAAGACGAACTGTCGTGATTTTTTGAGTGTGAATAGTTGAAATGATTGAGTGACATAGACTACTTTTTGCTTAGATAAACAATGAGCTTAACTTACTAGATGCACAATCACGAAGAAATATCAAACAAAAATTGTCCGAGCCGCTTGACACATACATTGACTTATTGTTATATTTACGACATAAAATTGGGTATTTGACACCACTAATCGTTGACGCACTTTTTATGAACTGTCAAAAAGGAACGTTTCCATATATTTTGTATGAGATTATTGAAACGTGACGTCATTGCACACTAACATCAATTGACCTAATATTTATTGGTTTCAGTGTATTTAAAAATACAATATTGCAAATAAACAAAAGTGATCAATGAAACGACATGTAAAATAAAGTGCACGTTTATGAAAATAAGGTTTGGTATTTTATTGCAAATGGTGGAGAATACCGAATTATTCATTAAAATTTTGACGGCGTCATTCAAAGGGTACAATATCAAAAGCACGAGCATACTATAAGCATACTACTATGTCACTTTCACATGTAGCGAGCTATGTGATTATAAATGACATTTTTTCATCGCAAGTGACGCGATCGTGTCACGTGACTTAACGAAGCGATTTTAGGTTATGTTTTACCGCGGTAGAATATCTTAACACGCGGGTAATACCGCGGGAAACAGCTAGTTTTAAATGAAAATCCCGGGTCACAATGTAAGTTCCCGAATCATCTACTCGTTAGCCTTAATAGGAAATAATAAAAAAAATATAAAGTAAATTTTAAAGACAAATATTATAATCAAATCAAATAATTTATTTCGAATATTAAAATCCTTATTACATTGGATAAGATTTTATTTTATTTAAAAATAAATATTTTCTTCAATTTTAAATAAAATAAATCAAAAGCTGTCGTACGTTGCACGGGTAAACTCACAAAATACATGAATCTATTGTCTACGCGCTTGCTACGTTCGAGGCGATAACTACATTTAAATAAGTTTTTTTTTTTTTATTATTCGAATCCGTACAAATTTTTATCACAAATGTTTTTTTGCGTATAGTATAAGACCGTTAAAAATTGTTTTTCTTATAGACCTTATATTCAATCGACTTACCATTGGTCCACAGACGCCACCCACTGGCAACCAGTTGGCGCTGATCGTAGTTGGCGTTCCTCTCAGCGTAACGCTGGATTCTAATGGGTTGGACGTAAGCTAAGAACAGAAGAAACAGACACTTTAATACTACGACGGCCGATAGGGCGGAAAGGTTCTAGAACGTCCACGTGACTGGAAAAGAAGCGTACTCCTAACCAGATGACATCATCATCATCATCAGCTTAATATACGTCGCCGAGGGGCACGACCTGCGTCGGTGGCTCAGTGGTGTGGACTGTCGCCTTCCTACCGGGAGGGCTGAGGTTCAAATCCCGACACGTACCAATGTATTTTCGAATTTTCAAAAAATATATGTACGTTATCCGACGCTCTTACGGTGAAGGAAAACATCGTGAGGAAACCTTCATGCACGCCTGCGAAGAGATTCGAAGGTTGTGTGTGAAGTCGTCCAATCCGCACTGGGCCCGCGTGGACGACTAAGGCCTAATCACCCTATACGGGTAGGCTCGTGCCCCTCGGTGGGGACGTTTAATGAGCTGATGATGATGAGGGGCACGACCTACCCGTAAAGGGTGTATAGGCATTTGTCGTCCACGCGGGCCCAGTGCGGATTAGCCGACTTCACGCACTACCTTTGAATCTCAACGCAAGCGTGCGCAGGTTTCCTCACGATGTTTTCCTTTACTGTAAGAGCGTCGAATAACGTACGTATAATTTCGAAAATTCGAAATCACATTGGTACGTGGCGGGGTTTCAACTTGCGTCCTCCAGATCGAAAGGCAACAGTCCTCACCAATGAGCCACCGACGCTCTTAAAGTGTCGTGTAATGGTGTCATAATGTTAAGTTAATACGTGGATTTGAGATATACCAGATAAATAAATTAAAAGGCAACGAAACTGACTGACTGCGGGAATGGTTCACAAGTTCAAAGTCACTCAACGCCCAATGGAGCGAGCTATGCTTTGAGTCTCTCTTAGGGATAAGATCTGAAATGATTTAATCCGTAAAAGAAATAAAGTTACCGACATAGCCCGCCGGATCAGCAAGTTGAAGTGGCAGTGGGCTGATCACGTATGTCGCAGAACCGATGGCCGTTGGAGCATACGAGTTCTGGAGTGGAGACCGCGTCTTGGCAAGCGTAGCGTAGGACGCCCTCCGGTCCGATGGACCGACGACTTGCGAAAGGTCGCTAGTGGAGGCTGGATGGGAAAAGCGGAGGACCGGGATGTCTGGCGCAAAATAGGGGAAACCTATGTCCAGCAGTGGACTGCGATAGGTTGAAGAGAGAGAGAAACTATAGATCCATTACATTCCGAAGATATACCAACCGTTAAATTCGATTTTGATGGGGAACTTGATGAGACCAATGTCGTGGGGCTGGACGATGTTGGCGATGGCCTCGTTGTACAGATAGTGGTTGTAGTACTCCAGGGCCTCGAAGATCAAGTGAGGCAGGGTCTGATTGACGGCTCCAGCTCGGAGCACCAGGGTCGGACGACTGGAAGAAACGTACATTTATTTTTATGACATGAAATGGGGCGAAGGGGCATATTAGCTCACCTGGTGGTTAAAGATACTTACTGTGCTACAGGAAAATTTAATACTAGATTGCTTGACGACCCATTTTTTTATATATGTTTTTACACATATTTAACATTACTCGACGACCCATTTGGTGTTGCGGTTGAGAGGTCGACTGCAACACCAAGGGTTCCGGGATCGATCCCGGGCAGTACAAACATTTGTGTGCATGAACATGTCTGTTTGTAATGGTCTGGGTGTTTTCTATGTATAATAAGTATTTACAAAGAAAATGTATATAAGTATGTTTATCCGTTGTTTAGTACCCATAATACAGGCTTCACGATTAACTTGGGACTAGATGGCGCTGTGTGAATGTCAGTGGATATTTATTTATTTAGTAATTATTTTTCGTCGCTCGTATTAGTAATTTTACTAGCTACAGTGCCCTTATCCGACAGAAAAGTCTAAACTTTAACACTTCTATTTTACGGGACGATATAAAAGTCACGTTTTGAGATTTTTATGAATTGAATACATTATGAGTTGATTTCAAAAAACAAAGTAAGTTTCACGTTGTATTTTCGGCTTGTATTATAACAAAAAATAATAATACTCAACAATTAAAAAGAAAGAAAGAAAGTATATTTCTCCGTTGTTAAATATCCCTATATTAGATAGATAGATAAAACATTTATTAGTACACTAAAACACACACAAATTCATAACAATACAAAAATAACGCAATACATTACAATAACATACAAAACACAATACGAAAAAAGGAAAAAAAAACATAGAAAGCATGCAATACAATCAAATTTAACAACACCAATGCAAAATGAAACTAAAAAAAATAATAAAAAATATCCCAGAAGGCTGTGTGTGTGTCGCAGCAGCAACAAAAGTAAGTAAAGTTGTATTTTGGTCTTGTATTGTCTATTTTTCTTTTCTGTAAAATGTAGTATTGTAAAAAAAAACTGTCTGTTTGTGTAACGTTTTTTCTATTTTCTTTTATTGAGTGTCACACCACTAGCGTTTGTATTATAAAATCTGTGGGGGAGCGCTAATTCAACTACTTAATGCTTCCTTACTTGGCGGTGCAGTGAGCAGCAGTTAAGGCCCATTCACTGTGGATAATGGAAGCTCCACACCCGAACACCTGGCCTTGGTGGGAGACCATACGCAGCGAGAGCTGGTGAGGGATTTGACCCCGATATGCCTCCCATCCTGACACGATACGGGAATTACCTGCGAAGACAATATCATATTAGCCAAGTGCGAGTCGGACTATAGCTAGTGAAATTACCGGGTATAAGAGACCTAACATCTGTCGGCGGGTGTCGGGCGCACTGCGGCATTGCTGGAGGATAATAACTGTCTATCAGTTGATGGTCTCCTTCAATGCCACTCTGTCATGGTTAGGCGTATCTCTTACCATCGTGCATCATTTATTTTGTAAAACTATTATGATAACTATATGGTATTAAGATCCCATAAAAACATTCCTAGTCCCATAACTATTCCTAGTAACAAAAATACTACTAGAATCATAGGTCGATGCCAATGATGCAATATCCACGCTGTATATGTATCAAACTGACATACAGACGGACAAACCGACAGACATGACGAATCTTTAAGGGTTCCGTTTTAGCCATTTGGCTACGGAGCCCCAAAAAATCACGTTATGATTGTTACAATTTATTTTAAGAATGTGTCGCGATAATATTTCAAGGTTGTTAAATGATTAGATACAACATATTTTTTTCAATGTTTGGATAAGTATTCATATGAGAGGAAGTATGGAAGCGACACCAGTCACAGCAAGTGTCGAATTATATTTCAGCTGCGGCCAAAAGCAGTATGCAGAGCCACTAAGCAAAGTGCTCGCTGGAGGAAGCTGGACAAGAAAAACAGAGGACCGGAATATCTGGTGCGAAATGGAAGAGACGTAATTTAATCCAGCAGTGAACTGCGATAGATAAAAGTCACTGAATTTTGTCTGTTATTTATATAGACTTAAGTGTTACTTAAACCTTATTTCACTAATGATGCAGAATGCCAGTTATACTCACCCCGTGCATTTTCTGGGAACGAAAAGGCGAATTCACCAGAGGCCTGGAATGATAATAAAAAATATTGAAACGAAAACGACTCGCGTTGGTGGCTCAATGGTGTGGACTATTGCCCTCTTACCGGGAGGGCCGAGGTTCAAATTTCGCCATGTACCAAAGTGTTTACGAATTTTCGAAAATATATGTACCTTATCTGACGCTCTTACGGTGAAGGAAAACATATAGTGCCCTCATCCCGAAACACAGAAGTGCAAAACACTCGTATTTTACGGGACGATATCTGGCACTGCTATGGTACCTACCTAGAGGTCTCAGTATCGAATCTACCACATAGTAAAGTAAGCTGAGCTTATTTCAGCAAGTCGAAGTAGCAATGGGCTCACATGTCGTTATACTGATGGCCGTTGGAACAGACGAGTTCTGGAGTCGCTATTTGGCAAGATAAGCCTAGACGCTTTGGCTCGACGACTTGCGTAAGATGGCTAGTGGAGGCTGGATGAGGGAAGCTGGGGTATTTGACGTAGAATGGGGGAAGCCTATGTCCAGCAGTGGACTGTGATCTGATGAACGAAAAGAGAGAAAGTAACACGTTTGATATTTACCAACGCCCCAGCGACGGCCACCAAAAACACTAGTAATCCCCACATCGTTATAACCACAAACACGTGATTTATTAGTTTGTTAAGTATTTATATGAGATTAATTATGATAATTTTGTTAATTAATATTCTAATCGCATTAATGTTACGATTAGACGATAACAAATTAATTTCATGATTTATGTAAAACTCAACTGAGGCTATTCTTCAGGTTGGATTTGATTTTGTAATCGTCATCATCATTACATGAAATTGATTCAACGTACTTTGCTAATACGGAATGACCTACTAGCGGGTATTTCCGGCCATATACCTTGAAAGTTGTTTTTATGTTATAATGTGTGTAGGGCGGTCAGGACGCGCACTTGATGGTAAGTGATACGCCTGACTATGAAAGAGCGACATTCATTGAGACCAACGACTGATAAATAATTATTATTCTCCATCAGCGCAAAGAGCGTCGGTGGCTCAGTGGTGTGGACTGTCGCCTTCCTACCGGGAGGGCTGAGGTTCAAATCCCGACACGTACCAATGTATTTTCGATTTTTCGAAAATATATGTACGTTATCCGACGCTCTTACGGTGAAGGAAAACATCGTGAGGAAACCTTCATGCACGCCTGCGAAGAGATTCGAAGGTTGTGTGTGAAGTCGTCCAATCCGCACTGGGCCCGCGTGGACGACTAAGGCCTAATCACCCTATACGGGTAGGCTCGTGCCCCTCGGTGGGGACGTTTAATGAGCTGATGATGATCAGCGCAACGCTGCACTGCGCCCGACATCCGAGACAACAGATGTTAGGGTACGAGTATATTCGGTAATTTTACTAGCTACAGTCCATAATTCTGAAACACAGAAGTGCAAAACACGTCTATTTCACGGGACGATATCTGGCACTGCGGTGGTACCTACCTAGACGACTCAGTACCGAGTCTACCACCTATAGTTGTCCCACTGTACTGATATACGAGCCCGGCTACATACACATGGGGTCGAAATCCTGCGTCTGAGGAGACTCATGGGTTTAACAGCAGATCAGATCCTCTTGCGTTGTTGCGTAGGATGCTTAACAGGCAGGTAAAGTTAGGCGAACTTCATCGGTTAAAGCTTTATGACCTTGTTATGATTATAGAGTGAGATTCTCCTTTCATAGCATAAGCATTTCATCATCATCAGCTCATTAAACGTCCCCACCGAGGGGCACGAGCCTACCCATATAGGGTAATTAGGCCTTAGTCGTCCACGCGGGCCCAGTGCGGATTGGACGACTTCACACACCCTTCGAATCTCTTCGCAGGCGTGCATGAAGGTTTCCTCACGATGTTTTCCTTCACCGTAAGAGCGTCGGATAACGTACATATATATTCGAAAACACATTGGTACGTGTCGGATTTGAACCTCAGCCCTACCGGTAGGAAGGCGACAGTCCACACCGTTGAGCCACCGACGCTCATAAGCATTTGTTGACGCTTAAACAAAACATGAAAGACTACTCATTCTCTGAATCGCATAACGATCCGTATAAGTTATTTAACGTCATTCATCAAAATATCGTTATTTTAGTGCCGTTATAGTCGCACTGCTGTTCTAAAACTGTTAAGTAATTCAGCTTTATTTTTTACACACAATAAAAATCACAAACGCAATATAAACATTAATCATTATTATCTAACGGATAAATATTTATATCTAATACTCTGTTTATCTTTACGTATGCGTAGGTGTTTAAACTGGGTATTTCACCGGAAAAGGATTATCGTTTGGATTGAAGTCGTATATTTTTATTTACATATTTCACTTACCAATTCAAGCCCGCGTGATGGGCTTCGGTTCAAATTCAATGTAGCTAGACTATGTCGGAAGGCCTACTCCTGCAGTGGGACAAGGCCGATGATAATGATGAAATATTTCTAACCTGGACCTTTCTTCACATTTTTGGAGAGTATTGTCAAATCTGCCCTTTCGCAAGCAAGTTTGAGAAAGCTAGCAGTACTTTGATAATGTAAGGTTTAAACTAAAAGAAGGAGCGATACAGCCCGTTCTCTACTTAAAGCTTTGACCATAAGCCGCTATTACCATACCCACGGGAAGAGTATGGTGTGAATACTAGTACTTTAGTCAGCTTTCACCACATAGGACAACTTTCTTGTTGCTCATCTTTAACAATACGCTCATTTTTGTATAAGGTTTTTGCTCGTTATGTAGGTAGGAAAGGAACTATTATTTTTTTTGTCATATGAAAGAATAACTTAGTGGCAACCAATTTGGTTTTATATGTTAATTTATTATTTTTTTTGGTTTTTTTTTAACATGCATTGTTTAAGTGTAAAAAAAAATCTCAGCTACCTATTTTAAAATTATCAAATCATGTCGTCACTAACCGGTTATTGTGATAATTATATGCCTTATTATTTTTTTATAATCAGTGCTGACGATTGTGCAGACGCAAAATGATTAAGCAAGTTAATCACCTACCTACCTACAATGATGTAAAAAGTATAGATTTGTGATATGCTAAGAAGTCAATCAATCAACACACAAACACAAAACAATCTAAAGAAGGGTTCCGAATGCAACGACAGCACACATACACATATTTCGAATGAGCGCACATTTACCTAAACTAAAGCCTACAAACTGTATTCTCTTTGGCGGTTCGTTTTTGAAGTACGGGTGGCGTATCTACCTTCATATATACAGAATATCATTGCATTTAGTACGCTATAAGCAGCATCATCATCATTAGCCTATACTAGGTGGTAGACTCGATACTGTGTCGTCTAGGTAGGTACCACCGCAGTGCCAGATATTGTCCCGTGAAACAAAAGTGTTATGCACTTATATGTTTCGGGATGAGGGCGCTGTAGCTAGTAGCCGTAGTAGCGGACAAATGCTTATTAGTGAGTGTTAACGACTACCACCTTGATAGCAGCCGGGGACCGATGGCTGAACTTGCCCTCCGAAACCCGGAATCGTCCTTCTTTGCGAATAATCAGGTGGTTCAGCCTGCAATGACCTAAACGTACTGCTCAGGGAAAATCGCACAAAATGACGTTTCCCGTTTTTGCAGGGGGCTCGCTTTCCCCTCTCCCCTCCAACTCCAATCCCCTAAAAACAAATCACGTGATAATTTAAAGTCCTTCCCAATACACCTGATATTCTATAAACTTTTAATAGGTACCTTTTTAGAAAAATATTTTCTAAATTTTGACCACATAACATTATGGTTTTGCCAGGCTGGCAAGTGGCAACATTGGTGTTGAAGTTGATTTGACGTTGACATTTCGTTTTTCTACCTGCCGTCAGTTTATATTTTTCCAAACATCGTGGTTGTAAGTTTCCAGTTATTTCACTTTATTGGTTGTTGAAAATATTAAGATCCGGTAGTTAACTTATTGTTGGAAGCAAATATGAGTGCGTGGCCTGAAGTAACGACTGCAAAGTCGGAAAACAGGCACGAAATCAAATTGGCGGGAGCCAATATTTCGAAACGTATTTCCGAAGGTGGACTGGACAAGAATTTATTCCAATTGTCCAGCCTAAACTTGTTAAATATTAGCGATACATGTCTTACAACCATACCTGATGAAATCAAACTACTGTCCAATTTGCAATCATTACTTTTGTTCGGTAATAAATTGGAGGTTTTTAACGAAAACATAACCTCTCTATCTAAATTAAAAGTGTTGGATCTGTCTAGAAACCAGCTAAAAAGTATCCCAGAAAGTCTGAACAACATGAAAGAGCTAACTAGCATCAATCTCAGTTCAAACCAGATAGAGAGCATGCCAAAGTTTGTGGATTTCCCTAACTTAATATCAGTGGATGTTTCTAACAACAAACTGACCACATTCTTGGATATGGAGAATGCGATTTTCCCGCATTTGACTGATTTGAAACTAAAGGGTAATGCTATTGAGGTATTGCCAAGCTATGTGGTGTGTAGTCTTCCTACATTGAAGAACTTTGATATTGGTGATAACAGTTTAAAAGTCATACCTGGAGAAATAGCTGGCATGTCCAAATTGAAAGGTAAGGATAATTTTCTTTTACTCTGGATGTTTGTAAGTCTATTGCCATATTAAAATTTTATTGGAATGATGAATTATTACGCAATTATTATAAATGCATTAAATCAAGGTGGTGGGCATTCTGGTAGACTATATCCAGCAGAAAATTTATTATGGCTAAAAAAAGAATTACCACATTTTTATATATGATTCTTTTCACAATACTGGCATCACACATATTATGCAAGCTTGCACAAAAAGGACAAAGAATCAGAATAATATTAAAATCAAAATCTATATAAAATCCTCTTACATATAATTTTTGTTTTCAGAATTCAACTTAAAAGGTAACAAATTATCTGACAAGCGTCTAATGAAATTGGTTGATCAATGTCGGACAAAGCAAGTCCTCGACTACATTAGAGACCACTGCCCTAAAGTGGACCAGTCCCAAGCAACAGCAGGCAAGGGCAAAGGGAAAAAAGCCAAGAAACACGATGAACCACCACCGGAAGATAATGTTTGCGAATTATGTCATTCCTTGAAAATTTTACATGTAGAAGATGACATACCCAAAGTTAAAATAGTTGAATCCGAAATCAACGGTGTCCGTCCATACATACTTTGTTGTATTGTGAATGATTTACACTTTACGGAGGCATCATTCAAAAAGTTTATACAGATGCAAACAAAGCTTCATGATACTGTGTGTGATAAGAGAAATGTAGCTACAATTGCAACACATGACTTAAAGAAGATTGCGCCAGGTTTGTTTTTGATCAATAATTAATTACCTCCATGGTCTAGTATGACAGTAATGAACTACATGACCTAGAGTTTGTGGGTTCGAATCCCGCAGGGAAGAATAACACTTTGTGCGTTTTCCCTAGTTTGATTTGGACATTGCAGATTGCATGATATAAGAACACATATTGTTTGATATTGACAGCTTTATTTTTATAAACTGTGTAGCAAATATTAACCTATTACATATCTTGTGTAATGGTTGAGACATCTACTACACCAAGGTTTCGTTCGATCCCGGGGTAGTAATATTTGTGTGCATGAACATCTCTAATTGTGATGGACTGGGTGTTTTCTATGCATAATGAAATTATGCATTTACAAGAAAATTAAGTATATAAGTATGTTTATCTGTTGTTTAGTATCATATTTCAGGCTAATGCTTAGTTTGCGGCTAGATGACGCTGTATGAATGTCAGTGGATATATATCGTCGTCATCAGCTCATTAAACGTCCCCACCGAGGGCCATGAGCCTACCCGTATAGGGTGTGTAGGCCTTAGTCGTCCACGCGGGCCCAGTGCGGGTTAGACGACTTTACGCACAAACTTATGAATCTCTTTACAGGCGTGCGTAGGTTTCCTCGCGATGTTTTCCTTCACCATAACCATAAGAGCATCGAATAACGTACATTTATTTTTGAAAATTCGAAAACACATTGGTACGGTGCGGGAACCTCAGCCTTCCCGGTAGGAAGGCAACAGTCCACACTATTGAACCACCGACGCTCTGTCAGTGGATATATATATTTTAAATATAACAACTTAATATGTTTACAGGGGACCTAATGTACACAGCAAAGTCTCCAGGTGCCCTCAAACTGACTCCACTGTCCAGGCTGAAACAATATACTGGAGAACAGCTGTTCCAACAGCTTACCGCTGAGGCAGATGCCTTGAGGAAGGAGAAGAAGAGGAATGTTTATTCCGGGATACACAAGTATGTGAAAAGCTATTTTCTATGTATAATAATAATAATTTTAACTAAGAATGTTAATAACTACTTTTTGGTTTTGTCAAAAGTATCCTATTAACTGTTAATATCAAGTAAGACTATTTTTAGGAATTCCCTTGTAAACACAGAAATAAAAGGCTTTTTCTTTATAATAATAATAATAGCCTTTATTTCTCACTTAACAAGTACAAATTAAAGTTATTACACAAATTACAATTCACAATTCTTTATTGCATACCACATGAAGTTAAAAGGTGTACCTTTGTAATAACAGTTCACATGTGGACCCTGAAGGGCACAACAACAATACATTTTACTTTTAAAAACATTTACAAAATATGTTGTACATGCAAGATCATTAACAAAACAAATTAAAATAAATTCACGAATATATTTAAGAGTAATTGTATTTAATTAGTAGTAATTTCCAAGTGCATAAAAAAATTAGTTATGTATGAAATAGTGAGGCGCCCATTTTTGGGCGTAGGCTTCCTTCGTCTCCTTCCATTTGCCCTATCTGTAGATTTGTGCATGCGCGTGGACAATGTGTTCATCTATTGTTTGTTGTGAGGATTTGAAATACAATATAACGTTTTGACGACCCATTTGATGTTGCGGTTGAGAGGTCGGCCGCAACATCAAGGGTTCCGGGTTCGATCCCCGGGCAGTACAAACATTTGTGTGCATGAACATGTCTGTTTGTAATGGTCTGGGTGTTTTCTATGTATAATATGTATGTATTTACAAAAAAAAATGTAAACATGTATGTTTATCTGTTGTTTAGTACCCATAATACAGGCTTTACGCTTAACTTGGGGCTAGATGGCGCTGTGTGATTGTCAGTAGATATTTATTATTTATTATATAAAAAAAAGAGTAGATGACTTAATGGAGTCACGCTCTACCTAGTCAGGAAACTTTGAACAAATCTGCTAAAAGTGAACAAAACTGATCGTAGATAAACTTATATAAAAAAAATGTAGGGCCAGACCAGACCGCAATTTATTTTTTTTGACATACAGACGTAGGATGACAGATATTTAAAATAACTAAATTGTGCACAATTCAAATTTGGTACAACCATCAAATGGAACCTGCACCCTCCATATCGGAAGGCACCAGTCCACACCAATGAGCCACCGATGCTAGAGTATATAATTTTCCTTTTTAGATACCTGTACCTGTTGGAAGGCAAGCCGAAGTACCCCTGCCTGCAAGATGCCAGCGGCAAAGTCATCAGTTTCCCGCCCATCACCAATTCTGAAGACACCAAGGTATTTATAATTCTAGAACTGAATGAAAACATTTACAAAGTGTTAATCATTTGAAAAAATAAGCACTTGTTAGATCATTATTATTAAATAACGTATAGCCATAATTTCGAAAATCGACGGGACGGTCAGTGCGCTCACCTGGTGGTAAGTGATACGCCTGACCATAACAGATGCAGTGTTGATGTAATTAATAATAGTAAGTGGTCGAAATTTTTCCGTAAACACTGCCCTGTCACCCGAGACGGCAGATGTTAGGTCTCTTATACCCGGTAATTTTACTATCTACAGTTACAGGACCCTCATCCTGAAACACAGAATTGTGAAACACTGCTGTTTCATGGGACGATATTTGGCACTGATACCTACCTAAATGATGATAAATCTTACTATTAAAGTAATAAAAATCTGGAAGATCCAGTTACAGCCCAATTACCACTCCAATGGCCTCACTGCGCTGCTGTTCACTGGCTAAAACACCGAAAACCGCCACGTACCAACGTGTTTTCGAATTTTCGAAAATATATGAACGTTAACGTTTACTTCTTTCTCAACAGGCCAAACCACTGAAGCGCTTTTTTTCAAAGCATCAAAACTCATATTTTTAGTTTAGTATTTAAATCGTTTTTTATATTATATTTTTGTATATTTCTTAACGTTCATAAGTGCTTTTTGTAAGCCTAATTGTAATTGTAATTGTCGGATAACAAAGTCAAAGTCAAAAACATTTATTTCAATGTTTTTGACTTTGACTTTGTTATCCGACGCTCTTAGGGTGAAGGAAAGCATCGTGAGGAAACTTGCGCACGCCTTAGAAGAGATTCAAAAGTTGTACGTGAAGTCGTCCAACACGCATTGGGCCCGCGTAGACGACTAAGGCCTAATCACCCTATACGGGTAGGCTCGTGCCCCTCGGTGGGGACGTTTAATGAGCTGATGATGATGATGTGACATTTTTTAGTTCGGCTGATAAGTTATTTAAATTGTGCAAGATAAATACACACTATCAGTCATGTTTTACATGCAAAAGCCTTTACAATATCTTTATGGTGCTTTTGACGACCCATTTGGTGTCACGGTTGAGAGGTCGACTGCAACACCAAGGGTTCCGGGTTCGATCCCCGGGCACTACAAACATTTGTGTGCATGAACATGCTGTTTGTAATGGTCTGGGTGTTTTCTATGTATAATATGTATGTATTTACAAAAAAAATGTATATAAGTATATTTATCCGTTGTTTAGTACCCATAATACAGGCTTCACACTTAACTTAGGGCTAGATAGAGCTGTGTGTATGTCAGTAGATATTTATTTATTATTATTATTAAAGCTTCGCGTATCCCAAAAAATAGTAGATCAAATAGCAAAAAAAGGTGCCTTATTCGAAGATGATTTCGTTAAACAAGGTTTTTCAAATTTATATTGAAACATTGTGCTCGTGACTTAACGGGGTATTAGCTAATGGACGTATGACGTTATAGGCTAATCAATAATGATAAACCTCTTCCAGATGTCGCACGAGAGCAAGAATATGCTGGTGGAGGTGACGGCCCATGGGTCCCTGGGGTCCTGCAAGACTGTAATGAACAAATTCCTTCAGGAGTGCCTGCTTCTAGGAATAGGCGATATTCCGGACGAGCCTGACGTAGCATACCACTCGCTTACCGTTCAGCAGGTAACATATCGATAGGTTAAAAAGTTAGTAAAATTGATAGTTGAAGTAATCCGCCATCTTGGTTGTCCGCCATATTGGATTTAAATGACGTGACATTTTTTTTCGTATTCCTGACAGCAAACCCTTTCATTTTATATCATGGGGTATTTCAAACAGCCAGACCGCCATCTTGCGGAGGCAGCCATATTGGATTTGTAATGACGTTTCTTAACTAGTCGTGTATTGCCATCTCAACTCTGAGCGTGTGCAAAATTTCATCCTAATCGAAGACCAGGAAATGGATCAAATTAAGATTAAAATATTTTCTCACATACATAGTAACAGTATAAAAATATATTTAAAAAAAATACAAGTGAAGCTAATATCAGCGTGTTAAAAGGAGATATAATAAATTAAATGAAATAACAAAGGAGTCTAACAAAATTTATCTTCCCTACTAAAGGTAAAGATCGTAGATCTGGAAGGCAACCTGAAGAGTGTGTACCCGTCACGCACTGACTGCGGGTTCGAGGACTCTCCCGATGTCAAGGTCTACAGACTTCCGAAGAAATAGGCCCAGCCTACAATACCAAAAGGTCTGCTACTAATGACGTGAGCAAAATTTTCAGTCGAAACGGCAAACTATGTCGAATATTTCTAAAGTTGAAAATTAATACATTACATAAATATTGCTAAACATTAATAACCTTTAAGCAGGGTTTTTTGACCTTTTAGAAGGTTTGTGTGAACTTTTAAAAGGTTTGTTTGTCCTTTTAAAAGGTTTGTATTACCTTTTAAAAGGTTTGTATGAACTTTTAAAAGTTTTTTATGACCTGGCCACCTATTATTAATATATGTGTACCTATAATTGTATGTAAACATGTATTTTGTCTAACTTACATATTTTTTATTTAACCATTATTATATGGTCTATATTGATGTGCGCATATATATATAAATAGCGGCATCTCTTTCTAACTCTATTCAAAGCTTGAGTTTTGTTCTAGAATACCTTAGTACACACAAAATGCATGTCTTACAATAAATAGGCATTTCATAAACATATTTTTAGTTTTTGACTTGGGTCATTCTCATAAGTTGTTAAACAGCGAAACAGAAAAAAGCTAAAAAGAAATATATTAAAAGTGTTTAAAAACGTATTGATATTTTTTTCAAATAGTTCTTATTAAAATAGTTCATCCATGGCCAAGCCTTTATTGACATTTGCAAGTGCACAAAATGAGCCAATGTAAAAAAATAGTCTATGGCCAAGCCGTTCAACATTCCCGCCTTTATTTAATGAAGGTGAAATGGAATGAGAAATTTAAGTTTTTCTTTAATATTTTTTTATTGTTTTTGATCTAATAGCGTTATGTTATAAACAAAGTTTTTGGAAATTTTTTGGTTATTTTGTATTGAGAAGCATGTCTCTTAACATAGGTATTAACTTCTTGGATAGTTGGTACCTGTCTTTTATGCTATTTAAGTAAATTGTATGTTTTTCGCTTGAATTAGCTAAGTCTAACTTTTTGAAAGAGTATGAGACTGCTTCTATTATATTGTTCAATGCGACATTGCAACATATAAAACTTATAATGAACCAGTTTAATTGTGTATCTGTGATGATTATACCATCTCGCCCATGATGCGTTAAAATTGTAACTTTACTATAAGTGAAAGAGTTTGTTGCTTGGATTTTTGATTAAATATTTTTTGTGATATGTTTTTGTTTTATTCTATATAAGCTTTTCTCCGCGGCACTACCTGCGTTATAAGATATTCTCCCGCAGGAAACATAATCTGTTGAGTCAAGCGACGCGTATAAAAATTATTGTTCAAAATAAAATAGCCTATGATTTTTATTATTACATCAACTACCTGCTAAAAAGTTCCGTCCAAATCCATCCAGCCGTTTCAGAAATCATCAGGGACAAACAGACAGACAAAAATAATAAAAAAATATGTGTAGTAGATTGAATGGGAAACTATGTATATTAGGCAGCTGGACCCGAGCCTATCTGCTAGGTATTGTACAACAACACTTCATTATTATTGAACTTTTAGAGAAATGCCTCTGGTTTCCCTCAGAGATCCCATAGTATAAAAATAGGCTGATTGTTAGCTGTGTAATTCAGGCATCACTACGACCGGGTACACAGTAAACTGGATAGTGACACGAAAGAAACAGAAACGGGCAATACCTACTTAGACTACAAACTATTCTGACTTTATCACCAAAGTACAGAAAGCTGACAAACGAGCCAAAAACTATTTGGCAAAGCTTTATTCATTGATATTACAATATTTTTAAACGAACATGAGAGAGATCTGGAGTGTAGTCCACGTCTTTGTAAGCATGTCGTGGGATGACCTCCGTCTATGACTGACAACTTGTCTTGAACAGAAAGAAAAGTGGAGGCTGAATGACGAAAGCGATGAAATGGGACATCTAGCGTAGAAAGAGGCAGACCTTTAATATGCCCAGCAAAAGATTGCTATTATCATGAAGACAAGAGAACGAACATGGTCTAAAACCCTATTAATTTAAGCGTCATATTATTTATCCTAGATAATATAATGCAATCCAATACGTTAATGATTTCTAGATTTTTATTTAATGCACGAAGTTGAAAAGACTTCCTATAAATCAAATAAAATGTTATAACAAATAAAAGCTTAATTTCTTAGTCGCCAAAGAAGCGGATTTTTAAACGTAAAAATGGACAATGACAAGTTGCGACTTGTCTGTCAGTTGAGTTGTCACTGTCACAAATTTAAACTTTGTTTTGTTAGTATTCGTAGTAAACCTTTTTGATGTGATTTTATATTATTTTTTATGTTATTTACAATCATGTTCCTTTCATAAGTGTTCAAAATGAGGCGCAGCTTAGCGCCGAGCCAGACAGGCTCTGGAGAAAACGTTTTCAAGAGTCCTCTGCTCAATTCAGCAAAGCGCAAACGGCGGGAGTGTGCGAAAATCCCACTAACTCAAAAATCAGCTTCCCAATCAATGTCTACGTCTGAACATGAGAATCTGATCCGACAGATATTGAGTAAGCCATTTAAAGTGCCGATTGCCAACTATGTGTCATCGTTCTGCGGTAAAAGCCTTGGTCTGAAACGGAGCCAAGTACGCCGCGCTCTTCACGATCCTGACGAGCCTAACGCGCTGGTTTTATATCGTCCTCCTTATATACCCGAGCATGAGAAGATGAAAATGAACCCTAAAGATATTCTAGTCGCCGTTGTCGTCGATCCAGTCCTTGGAAACATCCTTAGGCCCCATCAAAGAGAAGGTGTTACGTTCATGTACAACTGTGTCACTGGGAAGCAGATAGACAATGCGTATGGCTGCATCATGGCTGATGAAATGGGTTTAGGTAAAACTCTACAGTGTATTACACTCCTGTGGACCCTATTAAGACAAGGACCTGAGTGCAAACCTACAATTTGCAAGGCCATTATTGTATGCCCCAGTAGTTTGGTGAAAAATTGGTACAATGAAATACACAAGTGGCTCGGACAAAGAATTAATGCATTACCTATGGATGGAGGCTCCAAAGCTGACATAACTTTGAAACTACAACAATTTATGAATACTTATTCAGCAACTAGAGTTGCTACACCAGTTTTAATTATTTCATATGAAACATTCAGAATATATTCAAACATATTACTCATCGGAAGTAGGATTGGTGCTTTGTGATGAAGGACATAGACTTAAGAACAGCGAGAATCAAACGTACCAAGCCCTGATGGGCTTAAAGGCAAAACGCAGGATTTTAATATCAGGTACTCCTATACAGAATGATTTGACCGAATATTTCAGTCTTGTGCATTTTGTTAATGAAGGTATACTTGGTACAGCCCATGAGTTTAAGAAAAGATATGAGAATCCTATTTTGAAAGGTCAGGACGCACTGGCGACACAGCAGGAACGTGAGAGGGCGCAGGAATGCCTGCAAACATTGACATCTATTGTCAACAAGTGCATGATACGAAGAACAAGCAGCTTGCTCACTAAGTACTTGCCGGTCAAGTTTGAACAAGTCATTTGTGTTAAAATGACTCCACTTCAGACACAATTGTACAAAAATTTCATCAATTCTGATGCTATTCGCAACAAATTCAATGGAATGGTGAAAAGAACACACTAAGTGCTCTGTCAAGTATAACAACATTGAAGAAACTGTGCAACCACCCTGACTTGGTTTATGATAAAATTGTGGAAAGGTCAGAAGGTTTTGAAAAGGCTTTGGACTTGTTACCAAGCCATTACGACATAAAAGATGTCAAACCAGAGTATTCCGGCAAGCTTATGATTCTTGACTGCATATTGGCAAACCTGAAGACCAACACAGATGACAAGATAGTCCTCGTTTCCAATTATACCCAAACATTGGATTTATTTGAAAAATTATGTAGAAAGCGTTGCTACCAGTATGTTAGGTTAGATGGGTCTATGACCATAAAGAAGAGAGCCAAAGTTGTGGAAAGCTTCAACAATAAGGAGTCAAAAGAATGGATATTCATGTTGAGCTCAAAAGCTGGGGGATGCGGTTTGAACTTGATCGGAGCAAATCGTCTGATTATGTTTGATCCCGATTGGAATCCGGCGAATGATGATCAAGCAATGGCGCGAGTTTGGCGCGATGGTCAGAAGAAACCGTGCTATATTTATAGATTGTTAGCAACAGGAACAATTGAGGAAAAAATATTCCAAAGACAAGCGCACAAGAAAGCACTAAGTGACACAGTTGTAGATCAGAATGAAGAGTCTTTGAGACACTTTACATCAGATGACTTAAAGGACTTATTCAGATTAGAGGAAAACACACTGTCAGACACGCACACAAAGTTTAAATGTCGTAGATGTGTGAATAACATACAAGTGGCACTACCACCGGAAAATTCTGACTGTACGTCGGGATTTGTCCAACTGGTATCACTGTGCTGACAAGAAGAATTTAGCAGACCTAGTACTGAAGCAATGCTGGGACTTGGCCAAAACCATTTCGTTTGTATTCCACCACCGTTCCGCACAAACTGAGGCCAAGAAAGAAGAGAATCCAGATGAAGATAAAGAGAATGTTAAGGAGAAAAAGAAAAGAAAGATAGAAATAGATGAAGACTATTCTGAACCTGATGATAGTGCTGATGAAGATTATGAATAACATTTATTATTTTTATTTTTGTTTAATTACTGCTGGCAAGAAAATTATGTTTATTTTATTATTGTAAATATTAATTAGGTGAGAACATGTTATCGTGGTAATATATATGATTAACTTTACAAATATATTGTTTATAATAAAAATCCAACCCTTCCGTACAAAATATTTATTATGAAATATAACAATTGATTCTTATAACGAAATTAACAACTGCTTAAAGCAAATGAAATATAACAATTGATTCTTATAACGAAATTAAATCAATGAGCATTTAATATTTAATAGAACTAATTACCTGATTTATTGTAAGATATTATCAAGCATCATAAATGGTTATATATAATTTGTTGTGATATTAAGTCCTCATAATGTTAAATATTTTGTCTTTAGCAAAACAATCATTTTAAATAATATGTTAATAGACTTAAGAATAGCCATGCTATTTTGAACATAAAATACATCCAACTTTTATTATAGAAAATATTTGCACGTCATAACATCAATTTCGATTTTTCTTTTAATTTAAATACTTTTTTATAGTGCTCTATTTAATTTAGAAAAATCATATTACTGCGACACATTACTGTGTTAACATAAAACTTCTTATACCTTCTAATTTATTTATATCGTAACTTTGTAAATTGCTCTCTTAGTATTTAGAAAAAATGCGTATTTTTTGGATCCATTATCCAGTGGCGAGAACCCGAAAATTCGATAACACTTCAACATATCCTCTTTATTCGCAACAGGCATGTTATGATAACTGGGTCCTGGAACGTAAGAACTATTTCATATTATTACAAATCTGGTTTAAATACCATGTGCTAAGCTAACTCTCATGTTTTATTAATTCGATCAGTCTTCAACTTGCAAGTTTTTTTAAAGTTTAAAGCAATTTTAAAGTACATTAATTGACAAAAATTAATACCAAAGCATAACGCATACAATTTATAGCAACTTTTGCTAAGAAACCATTTTAATAAACGCAACATTTAATATAGTTGTACAAAATTCATAAACTATGCATACAAACTACAAAGGCGTGACGTCATAAGTAGCCAATTATAATGTTTGCAGTCGTTATTTTACCAAATTTCTATTATTTTCACCCAATTTGCATACATAACTCGCTCCTCTTCACGCCACTGCATAGTTCGTGATCACATAAAAACTTATGTCCCCTTATTCTATCATCAGACATCTCCAGTTGTCTCCAGTGTTGCTACTTCTAACTGGAACAACTAAGCTTGAGGCCGTAGGACCAGCTGGGCGGTTGGGACGAGTACCCTCGTCTCTCCGCCTCCTCGTTTACCTCGAATGGGTTCTCCAATATCTTCAACAGGAATCTAACCTAATAATGAAAAAGTATTCATACATTTAGAGAATTAGCGTCCCATACACAAACAACAAAAGAAGTATATATATTTTTTTTGCATAAGAAAATATGATCGCCACTTGTGGCTCAATGGTGTGGACTGTCGCCTTCCTACCGGGAGGGCTGAGGTTCAAATCCCGACACGTACCAATTTGTTTTCGAATTTTCGAAAATATATGTACGTTATCCGACGCTCTTACGGTGAAGGAAAACATCGTGAGGAAACCTTCATGCACGCCTACGAAGAGATTCGAAGGTTATGTGTGAAGTCGTCCAATCCGCACTGGGCCCGCGTGGACGGCTAAGGCCTAATCACCCTATACGGGTAGGCTCGTGCCCCTCGGTGGGGACGTTTAATGAGCTGATGATGATGACTTAGATAATAAACTAACAAGATGCACAATTACGAAGAAACGTCGACCAAAAAATGTCCGAGACGCTTGACACATACGTATATTCCTTGTTATATTTATGACTTAAAATTATTCATTAAAATTTTGACCTTGACGCGTTATTGAAAAGATACATAACCAAATGCACGAGCACACTACTATGTCATTATGATGTGACGAGCGACATGATATTAATTAGTGATGTAACGAATATTGAATTTTTAACATTCGAATATCTATCTTCAATATTCGCGAATGCGAATGTTAAATTTCAAATTAAGCGCGCGTCAAATATTTGACAGCTTTGACATTTCGTGCCGGCCATGTTGAAACCGAACATAGCCGAGCGCCCAAACCGATACAGGTTGAATGAACGAAGTTAGTCACAGAAAGAAAGTTCATTCGAAAAGTTTGGTTTTGATTTAAGGTTCTAAAAAATAAAAAAGGTTAAGTTTTTCATATTATGGAACAGTCAATTCACATACGATTAAATAAAATATATAAAGCTTGCTTACCTATTGTGTTATAAAATTCATATGCATCTATCTATATAATAATTTCCTATTAGTTTGTTAAAAACATTCGCAAAATATTCGCATCGTTTTTTGCGAATGCGAATATTGAAAAATATGCGAATATTCGCGAATGCGAATATTCGTTACATCATTAATATGAATGAATAATCTGCCCAACCGATGCCATGGGCAGAATTTTGCCGCGAACACTTTGAGTGACATTGTGCATAGTTAGTTTATTACTTATCTAACGCCTGTGTTCTAGAACGTAGCTCATCGATGATCTTAAGTTAGAAAGGGATGGCGCTATTTATCGTATAGAGCGCTACTTATTTTTGGAAAATTTATGTGTAATTGTAACTCTTGTGCATTCTTTCATTTTATTTTTTACTTTATATTATACTGTTGTTTAGTTAGTTTTCGACTTCCCACTAGTAGTCATGGACGTATTACGTCTATAGGGTTCACTAAAAACAGCGTGCTGAGAGAGACAAATGCTGAGTGAGTCCTATTTGGTACTTATTTTTCTTAATTTATATGTTTTATGTATGTTACATGCATGTGTGCCAAATAAATATTCCTTTCTTTCTCTTTCTAACTCTCTTCAGTAAAGCTTGAGTCTCGAACTAGAATACGAGCCTTATTGTCGCCAACGTACCTTCTCGAAGTCATTATTCTCTGCATCGGCAATAGCTTCTTGCAACATCCAATTACGCGGCACGTACGCGGGGTTCACACGCACCATACGGCTACGTCGCACCTCCTCGCTCACTGGGAACACGATCGTCATAACACCGATTGAATAAGCATCAACTTTGAATCATTAATTTGACGAACCATTTGGTGTTGCGGTTGAGACGTCGACGGCAACACCAAGGGTTCCGGAATCGATCCACGGGCTGTATAAACATTTGTGTGCATGAACATGTCTGTTTGTAATGGTCTGTGTGTTTTCTATGTATATGTACATTTTTACAAAAAAAATGTATATACGTATGTTTATCCGTTGTTTAGTACCCATAATACAGGCTTCGCGCTTAACTTGGGGCTAGATGGCACTGTGTGAATGTCAGTGGATATTTATTTATTGGCCTACATTCTTCTCTTAAACCGATCGCAATCCACTGTTGGACATAGGTCTCCCCCTTTTGCGCCAGATATCCCGGTCCTCCGCTATCCGACCTTATTATTGTATTAATATTAGTTTCACTAATACTGATGGTAAGTGATACGCATGACCATGACAGAGCGGCATTGAAGGAGACCAACAACTGATAGACAGTTATCCTCCATCAATGCCGCACTGCGGCCGTCACCCGAGACGACAGATGTTAGGTCTTATATCCGGTTATTTTACCAGCTACAGGGCAGATCTAGGTTAGGCGCCAGGGGGGCGGGTCACATAGTAGTAGACAAGTTAAGAACTTATAAGGCATTTAGTTAATGTACGTTAGTATAGTACTTAAAACAGCTCAGGGGGGGTCATGACCCCCACTACCCTACCTACCATTCTCCAACTGGACCCTCTCTCGGTATTTGCTGACCCACGCCGCCCATTCGCGCGCTTCGCTGACTTTCCTCAGTGACCACTGTTTATCCAAAACTTTCGAATCTTGTAAATCTTTGAGGTCGACCTATAGAATAAAACCATTTAAATTAATTCGAGATTTTAATCATTAACCCTATGACCGTCAATGACGCCTTAATGCGTCAGACACAATATATTTTGACGACCCATTTGGTGTTGCGGTTGAGACGATGGCTGCAACACCAAGGGTTCCGGGTTCGACCCCAGTCAGTACAAACATTTGTGTGCATGAACATGTCTGTAATGGTCTGGGTGTTTTCTATGTATAATATGTATGTAGTTACAATAAAAAATGTATATAAGTATGTTCTCTTACGGTGAAGGAAAACATCGTGAGGAAACCTTCATGCACGCCTGCGAAAAGATTCGAAGGTTGTGTGTGAAGTCGTCCAAACCGCACTGGGCCCGTGGACGACTAAGGCCTAATCACCCTATACGGGTAGGCTCGTGCCCCTCGGTGGGGACGTTTAATGAGCTGATGATGATGATAAGTATGTTTATCCGTTTTTAGTACCCATAATACAGGCTTCACACTTAACCTGGGGCTAGATGGCGCTGTGTGAATGTCAGAGGATATTTATTTATTATTATTTATTTTCTATTGTGTCAGGATTTGTGGTGAAAAATAAATTGTTTTATTTTTTTTATTATTCTCGGCATACAATGGCTTAATTCTAATTTTTGATTATTGTTTATTATTTTTAACATTAATGTAATGTAATTTATTGAATGTGTAATTAATCAATTAATTTTTAATATCTATATTTCAATGTTTTGATATAAAGTTATCTTGCCTAAAATAAAAATGTATAACCACTGCTTACTAGGTGACAAGACTCGATACTGAGTCGTCTAGGTAGGTACCACTGCAGTGCCAGATACGGTCCCGTGAAACAGGAGTGCTATGCACTTCTGTGTTTCGAGATGAGTGCAAGTGCCCTCTGTGTGCTAGTGAAATTACCGGGTATAAGAGACCTCATAAGTGACGTCTCAAGTGACAGACACAGGTCAAATATAAAAAGCTGTTAATAATCTCCACCTACACTTCATCTCTCATGGTCAGGCGTATTTTTTATGTTATGAAACGTACAGGACGATCAGGACGCTCACCTGATGGTAAGTGATACGCTTGACCATGACAGAGCGGCAATATATTACTTTCTTTCTTTCTGTAAGCCTAATTTGAATGAATGGATTTCGACTTTGACTTACCATCAGGTGAGATGGCGGTCAAATGTCTACCTATAGAAGATAAAAAAGGTTAAATACGGCCCTGGTAACTGCCTATATAATAGATAAAAATACAAATAACCTGCGCAAGCTGCCTGAAGGTACCCGTGAAGTCCGCCATGGTGCTCTGCATCAGCCGCAGTAACTCTTGCACCAGACCCTCGTCGCCATCTCGGATCTCATCCAGACCTAACTTGGCCACGTATGTTTGCCTGACAAAGGTCAAATGTTTATTGTTAAACTATAAACTCATTTGCAATTTGTCATGTCGGTTTTTTTAATTTGTTTAATTGCCATCAATTAATTTTGGTTTTTGACTTTTTGTATTTTTGGATCCTTTGGTCGAATTAATTTCCGAATATATAAAATAAAATTTAGCAATAAAAACATTTATAAAGTTGAGTTGTAAGCTAAATAAATGTTGAATAAAAGCTTGTCATAAAAAAATAAGTAACTTATTTTATATCTTTACAAAATCCCTTACAATATTCTCTTCCTCATGTATTCCTCTAGAGTGCTGCGAGTTTCGCTGATCTTCTGCTTTTGGTGTTCGGCGAGTAGCGGGTCTAACGCTTCAGCAAACTTACCCAGGTTCCATAACATTATCTGAAATAAACATAAAAAAATTGGGTTAAAAATTGTGTCTCCAGTTGCGAAGGGCACTCATCATATTCAAAACAAATGAAGTTCTGACGCTGGTCTTTTTACCTTAATAGTCACAAAAAAGTAACACGTTACGGTTACCGGTGGCCTAAATCCCCCTTCTCCCTCCCAAATGTCCATTTACCTTTCACATTTTAAAGGTAGGCAACAGGAAGCGTCGGTGGCTCAGTGGTGTGGACTGTCGCCTTCCTACCGGGAGGGCTGAGGTTCAAATCCCGACACGTACCAATGTATTTTCGAATTTTCGAAATATAGTACGTTATTCGACGCTCTTACGGTGAAGGAAACATCGTGAGGAAACCTTCATGCACGCCTGCGAAGAGATTCGAAGTTGTGTGTGAAGTCGTCCAATCCGCACTGGCCGCGGATGACTAAGGCCAAATCACCCTATACGTGAAGGCTCGTGCCCCTGAGTGGGGACGTTTAATGAGCTGATGATGATGATGATGAACATTCCAGCTGCTTCTTTCGAATATGAAAAAAATAAATGAAAATATGCTTCCTTCGAATATTAATTGTCCCCTTCAATACTGTCCCCCAAAGTGACAACTAAGATTTTTTCTCCCAATAGGGAACATGCAAATGTAATAAAAATGAATATTTTGATATTAAAATGTTTAAATAACATAAAAGAAGGGACAACGCAAGGTTTATATTTTAATTTACGCTGTTTTTTAAAAATAATGACGAATTGAAATTACTTGAAACGGAACGTAAATTAAAACACCAATCACTGTCATTTACGTCATCTATGTATGACATATTATTTTGACGTAAAGTTTTAGTAAAAGTGAACATTAAAACGACAAAATCGGCATTTTTCGAATAAAAATGAAATTTAGGACTGTAAAAGCAGACTCAGGAACTACCAAAGTTAATGTTGACATGGTTGTAATTTATTTTTGTCGGAAGTGAGTTTTACAAACCGCAATAAGCCTGATGCGAAATATGGACTTTTTACGGTACTTTATTGAAATATCAAAGCATAATGTCTACTGATAATCTAGAAATGATTGTTTTTCATCACCAAACATCAAAATGAAAGTAGGAAGCAAAAAGAAAATGTTATATTTTAACTCATCACAGTAAGGGCAGAAACTGCTTGGAAAAGGCTGCCCCGAGGATTTCCACATGGAACTGCCCTGTGCAGTCCTCATCCATGGAACTTACACTACACTCTAAAGATTAACCAGGAACAAAGAAGAAATAATAATAATTTCCTTAATAACATATTGATGGTTTTGGTTCTACAAAAGTCTAGACAGTAATTTCACTCACTAAATTCCGGGTGATAATTGGGATAAAAATTGTGACTTCGCGGGGGTGACAACTGCTATATAGTGTCGTCAAAACAACCAGAAAAACTCCAGCGTCAGGTGCATTTACACTATGCGACGATTTCAACCAATCAACGTAAAATAACCGTCCAACTCACATCTGGTTGCTTGTAAAAGGCGTATCTGCCCATATCGTCGCTGGTGTTGGGTACATAGTGCTGGTTGTAGTGGTCGAGGAACCCGTACGGGCCGTAGTCTATGGTTAGTCCGAGAAGGCTCACGTTGTCCGTGTTCAACACACCGTGCGTGAAACCATAGCCTAGAAATTAAAGTAAAATATTTACATAATATGAAAATGAAAAGTGTTAATTCAGTTAGGTCCTAACAGAACACTTATGAATGTCAAATGAAGCTACCATTTCGGACGGTAGTTTTCATTCTATATATGCTTTCTATAAATTGTCGACCCAATTTGGTGTCATGGTTGAGACGTCGACTACTATACCAAGGGTTTCGGGTTCGGTTCCCGGGCAGTACAAACATTTGTGTGCATGAACATGTCTGTTGATATTGGAACAAAAAAATATGTGTTTGTTTATTCGTTGTTTAGAACCCATATTACAGGCTAATGCTTAATTGGGTTAGATGGCGTTGTGTGTATGTCAATGGATATTTATTTATTGTTATAAAGAGAAAAGATTTGTTTGTAATGAATTAACTCAAAAACTACTGTATCGCTGTCAAAATTTGTTGGTACAAATGGTACCAGCTAAGCACTAACTTTTAATAATTGGGTATTTGACACCACTAATCGTTGACGCACTTTTTATGAACTGTCAAAAAGGAACATCATCATCATCATCATCATCATTACAGCCTAATTATGTCCACTGCTGAACGAAGGCCTCCCCTAATGATTTCCACGCGGACGATCCCTTGCAGTTGACGGCAAAAGTAACGTTTCCATATATTTTGTATGAGATTATTGAAACGTGACGTCATTGCTCACTATCATCAATTGACCTAATATTTATTGGTTTCAGTGTATTTAACAATACAATATTGCAAATAAACATATGTGATCAATGAAACGACATGTAAAATAAGGTGCGCTTTTATAAAAATAAGGTTTGCTATTTTATGATGATGGAGAATACCGAATTTATTTTAATGTAATATATGATCATTTGAGTGCAGTGACGAGCCATCCTGGCGGTCAAGAGATTAGAACCAGTGTCATGGTGTCTTCATCACCCTCCATATCAGAAGGCAACAGTCAGCACAAATGAGTCACCGCTCTTAAATAAGTTTAGTACATTAATTAATTACCTTGCCAAGTAGCCACCATGTCCAAATTGCTGTGCGCCACCTCGGAAAACCATTGCACATATCTATCTTCGTCATCATGGTTGATTTTATCAAAATAATGCTGTAACAATGAAAAAAACATTATTTTATAGGTTAAAATATGAAATTTTATGTATGAGTTGTATGACGACCTATTTGGTGTAGCGGTTGAGACGTCGACTACTATACCAAGGGTTCCGGGTTCGATCCCCGGGCTGTACAAACATTTGTGTGCATAAACATATCTGTTTGTAATGGTCTGGGTGTTTTCTATGTATAATATGTTTGTATTTACAAAAAAATGCATATAAGTATGTTTATCTGTTGTTCAGTACCCATAATACAGGCTTCACGCTTAACTTGGGGCTAGATGGCGCTGTGTGAATGTCAGTGGGTATTTATTTTTATTTATATAGCAAATAAATTAGTATGATTTAGGGTCAACTATCTTAAACGATGATATATAGACATGCATCCGGGATATCGCCACTGTTTTTAGGACACTAAGTTTCCGGTATTTATTTCACATACATAAGGCAAATATTTTTTTATATGTATGTGAAATTTGAAAACAACTGATTTAACGGAATATTTTGTAGCATTTCGAATTTTTTTGTTTGTGGAATTTCGAATTTTTGTATTCGAAATTCCAGGAAGTAAACCCATAACATTTCCAAAATCCCGGACTCAAGCTTACTTTTATGATAAGATCAGCCAATCAAGTATAGAAACTCGAAGTCCCGGGAAGTAAGGCCATAACAGTGGCAAAATCCCGGACTCAAGCTTACCCTTTTTTATGTTATGAGTGTACAGGACGGTCTGGACGCTCACCTGATGGTAAGTGATACGCCTAACCATGACAGAGCGGCATTAAAGAAGACCAACAACTGATAGACAGTTATTATCCTCCATCAATGCCGCACTGCGCCCGACACCCGAGACAACAGATGTTAGGTCTCTTATACCCGGTAATTTCACTAGCTACAGTGCCCTCATCAAGCAAGTGTATAAATTCAAAATCCCGGAAACTAAAACACTATCATTTCCAAAATCCCGGATTCAGCTTATCTTTATGAAAAGATCAGCCAATCAAGTACAGAAATTCGAAATCACGATAACTAAGGCCGTAATAATTGCAAAATCCCATACTCAGCTTACCTTGATGATATGATCAGCCAACCTCCGCAGCAGGTCAGGTTCCCCCCTCTTCAGCAGTATCTCTAGCGAGCCGATGCGATACCAGCACCGAGCCAGGCGGACCACCACACCCGCGCGCTCCTGCTTAGCGAAGCCCGTGTACGACTTGTCCCGCCACACTTTGTGGTCGTCACTCACTGTTGATTTATGATGATGATCAGTGACGTGCACAGATATTATGTTACTTTTTGCCTCTTTATTAATTTCCTAGTTTTATTTATAAATCTATTTATCCTAACATATTTTCTATACTTGTTTTTGCTCCACTTCAATGAACCTTCTACAACTGGTGAATTAATTGTGACATCATTGGTCAAGTCAATAACGGTTGATGAGGTACTAAGTGGAGCAGAAACTAGTAGAGTAGGGTATGCAAAGTGAGTGACACCAATCGCAAAAATGATAAATAAAAACAAAAAATACTGCAAGTACACATCCTTAGAAAAACGACGCATAATAAACGAGCTTCACTTTCTATTTCAACTTTTCAATAATACAATCGAATGTCCGGAAAATTAAAACAACAGTGGAGAAATCACGGATGTATGTCTATATAATTAATAAATATCCACTGACATTCACACAGCCCCATCTAGTCCTAAGTTAAGAGTGAAGCCTGTATTATGGGTACTATATAACAGATAAACATACTTATATACATTTTTTGTTGTTGATACATACATATTATACATAAAAAACACCCAGACCATTACAAACAGACATGAAACAGGTGTGGCAGCCGACCTCTCAACCGCTACACCTAATGGGTCGGCGATATTTACGTTTTTGTCAATTTGAGTGCTGTTGATAACAGCAGATTGCCTATGATTTCAAATCTGTAGAAGAAATGGCGAATTAAAGGTAGCTGGGTTCGTACCCGGGGCAGTACAAACATTTGTGTACATTTGTATTTTTTATATCTATTTGTAATGGTCTGGGTGTTTTCTATGTATGATAAAAAAAACACATAAGTATGTTTATCCGTTGTATAGTACCCATAATACAGGCTTTACGCTTAACTTGGGGCTAGATGGCGCTGTGTGAATGTCAGTGGATATTAGTATCTATTATTCTAAAAACATTTATCTTACATAATAAAGGTACAGATAAGTATACCGGACAGTTGAATCTTACCCACCAGCGCGGCCGCCCTCGTGGTGGGTATGCCGAGGTGGTAGCACGCCTCCGACGCCACCATCTCTCTAATCGAGGACCGAAGGACTGCGCGCCCATCCCCAAAACGAGAGTACGGGGTCTCGCCTGAGCCTTTGAGTTGGGGCTGCCATGACTCACCCTTGCTGTGGAAGTAAACAACTAGAAAGAAACACTTGGGTAGTCTATCACGGTCGAAATAGCTAAAACATTACAACACTGTACAAATCGACAACAGAGATTCCGTCCCCGCCGGCGGGGGCCATCGTCGCGTGTCCTTGTAGGTTCGCACAGTCCCTATTCGCGTAACCGTGTGCCGGGCCGCTTTTCTCCCCAAACATATTGTTACGAGCTGGGGGTTCCGGATAAATTATTGCCAAACACGAAGAATAACACGGTAACACACTTTATTAATTCATCATCATCATTAGCTCATTAAATGTCCCCACCGAGGGGCAAGAGCCTACCCGTGTAGGATGTTAGGCCTTAGTCGTCCACGCGGGCCCAGTGCGGGTCGGACGACTTCACGCACAACCTTTGAATCTCTTCGCAGGAGTGCACAGGTTTCCTCACGATGTTTTCCTTCACCGTACGAGCGTCGGAAAACGTACATATATTTTTCGAAAAATCGAAAACACATTGGTACCCTTTATTAATTAACCAATATTAATCACACACAACACTAATTACACTTACACTCGTACTAATTAATCAATTAACGCACGCACTAAAATCCGTAATTAACAATGCACACTATAACACAACACTTTCCGCACACACACGTAATAATCACACGTTAACTCTTCACACTGTTATATCACACTCGACGATCCCTTAGATATCGTTTTATCTCTCACTTCTTCCTTGTAGTCGCAGGTACTTCGCTCTTCGTTCGCTCTTGAGTAGAACACAAGACTCCCGGCGCACCCGTCGGTCCGCCTTATATACCTGTCCGGCAGCTGAGCTCGAAGCGTCGACGTCATTCTACATAGTTCGCGAATTATCTAGAACATACTAGACTCTTTGCTATTTGACAATTCGCATGTCATACTCTATGGACTGTCTGTGGACTGACGTCACATATTAGCCGCCATATTTAATGACATTTTAATTACGTCAATTCGTAACAATATGTTAGGCTACCAAGCCCCCGTAACGCCCTAAGCCGAGGTTCGAGTCCCATTTGGGGACGCCCTTAGGCTCAGTGTGTAATTTTTAAGGCTGAGAGCCATCTGCGCTCGCCAATTGCCCGGTGAAGTTGTAAAGGCCATCTGCGGCCAACAGCAGTACTCAGTTCGAAAAAAATAAACTCAGGTAATATTCATTCACAAAACGCCTAGCCCCAATTTTAGTCCACATCATGGATGGCAAAGCTCTGACAATAAGTGATTGCTTGCGAATCTTACTATCCCTAACTGAAAAAATAAAAAGCTTAATGCTGGATCTCCTGGGGAGTTACCGCCATCTCTTAAAACAGTTTTTTTTATGAATGTACAGGACAGTCAATACGCTCACCTGATGGTAAATGATACGCCTGAACATAACAAAGCAGCATTAAAGGAAACCAACAACTGATAGGCAGTTATTATTCTTTATCTATGCCGCTCGGCGCCCGAAACCAGAGACAACAGATGTTAGGTCTCTATACCCGGTAATTTTACTAACTACAGTGCCCTCATCCCGAAACTCAAAAGTGCATAAAAATCCTGTTTCACTGAACGATATCTGGCACTGCGGTGGTACCTACCTGGACGACTCAGTATCGAGTCTTCCACATAGTATCATGCTTTAAGGGTATAAAACATCTTAGGGATACCAAATAAAATCAGTGTTCTATGTAAGGCGTCTCTTTTTGCAAAACACATAATATTTACCTGTTAACATACTCTCCAAGAATATGTGCTCTTCCATCACCAAGTTGGTCAGCCCAGAAGCCAAATTGGTAACCACCATATCTAAAAACATATTTTTTTTATAATTAAAGCCCTAGGAAATTCAATTTCTAGTATTTTTAGGGATTCCGTAGCCAAATGGCAAAAAACGGAACCCTTATAGATTCGTCATGTCCGTCTGTTCATCTGTCTGTCTGTCCTTTCGTATATCACACCCTTTTTTCTCCGAAACTATTAGATTTACACTATTAAAACTTTGTAAGTATATATAAATAAATAAAATAAATAAATAAAGATCACACCTTGGTCCCAGAAGGGTAGGCAGAGATGATGAAACGCCACTTTGCACGGTCCTGACATACTTCCCTAGCTTCAATCACATCCATCAATCTTTTCATACAAGCTCTTTTATTCCTTTTACTTGGGACCCCAACCTTCTTAAGGACTTGACTAATTTGGTCAAGATAAGTCCTTCTGGGTCGTTCCCTGCTCGTGTATCCTTCCACATTCGCACAATGCACCTGCTTTGCTATTCTTTTTTCACTCATGCGCTCCAAGTGTCCATACCATCCTAACCTACCTCTCTCTACTTTTGACACTACATCTACTTTCAGACCACACTTTTCTCTAATAACAGCATTCTTAATCCTGTCACACAATTTCACACCACATATTTTTTCTTAACGATCGCATCTCTACCTCATTTAATTTACTTTCGTGCTTCTTCTGCCATACCCAACATTCACTACCATACGTCAACGTAGGAACCAGAACAGCATTATGTACAGCCATCCTTGCCTTTTTAGACACGGTTTCGCTGCACACAAGGCCGCTGATTGCTCCGTTAACCGACCGAATTCCCTTTCATAACTCTTCGTTCAATGTCTTTATCACACTTACCATCTCTTGTAAACACGCTTCCCAGATATACAAACTCTTCTACTTGTTCAACTTTCTCGCTTTCAATCATAATCTCGCAATCAGACATAACTTCATCTCTTTCAAAAACCATAACTTTCGTTTTTCCAACATTTACTTTTATATTCATCCTTTTAAACGATGCATTCATAATATCCATCATCTTCTGCAACTCGGACGCCGACGATGCAAGAATTACTTGATCATCGGCGTACAAGAGGGCACTTAATGACGGTATCTCCCATTCTCAGTCCATATTCACTCTCCCGCAGATCTTTCAGACATTTGTCCATGAATAAATTGAAGAGCCAAGGTGATGCTACACATCCCTGTCTAACCCCCCTTGAGATGTTAAACCAGTCCGTGTAAGCACCACCCAGTCTAACACATGCCATGGAATCAGCGTAAAGCGATCCCAGTGCCCGTATCAGCCAGCTCTCCAATTCAAACTCGGACAACACATTCCACAACTCATTTCTATCCATTCCACACTCATTCTATCTATCATAAGCCTTCTCTAGATCAATGAAGGCGCAGAACACTTTCTGGTGCTTAGCCAGAAACTTTTCAGTGATGCACCTTAACGAAAAGACTTGATTCAAGCAACCCATTCCCTTTCTGAATCCCGCTTGCACATCCCATATTTTATCATTCGTTTCTTCCACAACCCTTTCAATCAATACTTTTGCGTACAATTTGCCGACAACACTGTATAAGTATAAGTATTCTGCAAACCGCTATAAGGTTTTTACCAGAAACTTTAACAAGAAATTAATATATTTCAGGGTTCCCCATACATTGAACTGAAACTCATAAATTTAGAGTAGTAAATTATAAAATAGTAATTATGTTAAACATAGGTCACAGATGCGGTATGCCGTATGCATACCTTTTCTGAGGTATACAAAATCTTAGTACCCCTAAAAGGGATGATGACATTTTTTTCTGTTATGATATCAATGGACTTCTTAATAATTAGAAACATTGGTAAAACAATGACATCATTCACATTAATATTCACAGAAGTGTCCCAATTCTAAAAACGCATTAATGGACTTTCCAAAAAGGCTTCATCCATATGGCTACTTAATTATGACATCACACCTTTGTAGTTAGTATGCATAGTTTATGAATTTTGTACTACAACTATATTAATTGTAGTGTTTATTAAAATGGTTTCATAGCAAGAGTTGCTATAAATTGTAAGTTCTCCTTTGGTTTTAAATTTTTTGTCAGATAATGTACTTTAAAAATAGACTTGACCACCTAACTTTGAAGACTAATAAAATTCATAAAACATGAGTTTTGAAGCTGAGAGTAAGCACATTGTTATTTTTAATAATATGAAATAGTTCTTAGGATTCCAGGACCCAGTCACCATGTCTTTTATGAATTAATCTATCCATGTTTTGGTTAAGTAAGCACATTGTTATTTTTAACCCAGATTTGCAATAATATGAAATTATATTTCACAGCTTCATTCTTCAGATATTGTTTACCAAGTAGTCCCTTAAACCTACAAGGCGACTTCGCACATTGTTTAGATACTTTTAATTTTAATAAAGGTTGCTTTTGCATTTATTCAGTCACTCAATTGACTATACTTGTTATCCCCCTCCACTAGCTTACCTGACTTAAGCCCCACTACTGGCTTCTCCGCTCATTCCTTTTTCGTGCGAGGCGACGAACGCACGCATTAATTAATAAAAATGTCTAAACGTAGTGCTCAAGAATTAATCGAACATTATAAGAGAAAAATTGCTAAGTTAAGTAGGTGCGAAAACGTACAAAGTGTTGGTAGTGTTCATAGTGAACCAATAACGGACGATGATAGTCATGTGACGGGTGAGTAACATAAAATTTTTAATAAATCAAAATATATTTCTTCAAAAATTATTCACTGTGCGTCATAATCATCATACATATATTACTCGCAGGATACCCACTAAAGACCGAGAGTGATACTTCGTAAGAAGTAAACCGGGAGTCTGAAACTTTATTCTGATATGTCAACAATAATTAATTTACAATGGGGTATACCTTAAAATAATAAAGTGTTCATACCTTCGAAATGTTTTATAATTTTATCGTAAATAATTTATAGCAGTGAAAGCATTCAGAGCAATTGTTTATTTATTTAAAGGACCGAGAGTCAAAAAGATATTACCAATAGGATATCTGACCGTGAGTCCTAAAAGATAACTGGTGTCGGTTTTAATAAATTTTTGGTAAATAATGTAAACTATAATAGCTAGAATATTTAGTTAATTACCTTGTTTTAGCTACGGAAGACCCAATCATACAATACGAAAATGATCTTACCACAAATAATGAGGTGTTAGGTGATATTCTAATAACTGAAAATTACCAAATCCCGAACGAAATTTACCAAGAAGAAATTATCCCTATGCTTCTGGAACCCAACAATACTATTTCGAATTCTATTATACCGGAAATACCCGGAGAAAGTGACACTTATGATAAAACAAACCTGACAACCGAACAAGTCCACCAATTAGATCCTGAACTTTTGGCAGCATTAGGGGAATCAACCGACGATACACCAGCATACGGGCCTAATATACATGAAAGGCTAGTAAAACTCTGGCAACCACTATTAAAAAAGGGGTTGCAAAAAGAGGCCAGGGAAACACTGCTTAAAGAATATCTAATACCAGAAAATTGTAAAATGCTCCAAGCGCCAAAAATGAACCCGGAAATCGGGGCAGCGCTTACTGACCCAATTAAATTTAAAGATAGGAGATGGGTCACCATGCAACAGCACTTGGGCTCAGCGGTGACTGCGGTCAATAGAGCCATGGATATACTAATGTCAAGCGATAACAAAGTATTAGCGCTTAAACATCTGAGCAATGCTTGTCGAATGTTTTGCGACATTCATTATAACTATTCACAAATAAGGGCAAAAATAGTGAGCCCTAGACTAGATAAAACTACCTTGGCTGTAATACAGGACACCGAGCGCGACGAATCCATGTTGTTCGGTGATAAACTCGTAGAAAAAAAAAAATGCCAAGACTCTTGATAAACAGGGTGCCAATATAAAACGGAATTATAACCAAATTAGGACAAATAACGTACAACCGTCAGGTTCTCGTGCATCATTTTCGGGAAACTGGCAAGCTCCTCCTCGTTTTCCATCAGTCCGAATGCGAGGAGGATACAGGAAACCTACACCGACTTTTCGGCGAGCGTACAACCCACCTTTGATGGCACCACCAGCTCCGTCGAGGGGGCCGCGCCCAGTCTACCAGACCAGACCTCGTGCACCTCCTCATTAGTTCAGGTACACGCAGGCAGATTATCTCATTTTTATAATAATTGGTTAAATATTACTTCAAATATCACAGTCTTGCAATGGATAAGAGAGGGTTTCACGATACCTTTTTGTAAAAAAGTAGTACAATATCAGGTTCCTTCGAATAATTTTACAACTACTGAAAACCATGATGTACGTGTAGCAATAAATAAGTTAGAAGAATTAGGGGCAATTGCAAAATGTACTTCTGTAAATAATCAATTCTTATCAAAGTATTTTGTGGCACCAAAGTCTAACGGCGAAAAGCGGTTTATACTAAATCTAAAAAGCCTAAATAAATTTATTAAAAAATCTCACTTTAAAATGGAAGATTACAGGACGGCATCGAAACTTATTCCCAAAAACGGGTTCTTGGGAACTATTGATTTAAAAGAAGCTTATTTATTAATACCTATTAAACACGTAGACCGAAAATATCTGAGATTTAAATTTCAAAGCCAAGAAAATTCAGCATCAACAATATACGAATTTACAGCTTTGCCCTACGGCTTGTCTGTAGCACCTTGGGTATTTACAAAAATTATGAAGGAAGTCATATCATATTTGAGAAGCAGAGGCCATAAATCGGTCATTTACCTCGACGACATTTTATGTATTGGTGACAACTTCGTAGAGTGCAATAAAAATATTAATGACACATTAAAACTTCTACATTGCCTAGGATTTGTTATAAACTTCGAAAAAAGTTGTTTAAAGCCTCAAAAAACTTGTAAATACTTAGGGTTCATGTTTAACACTGAAAACCTAACAATTCAATTACCAGATCAAAAACGAAAGAGCATTTTAGATATTGTCGAAAAATTTAAAAATAAATCAAACTGCTCCGTAAGAGAATTTGCGCAACTGATTGGTGTCTTAGTCGCAGCTTGTCCCGCTGTTAAGTATGGTTGGGTGTATACAAAACTACTTGAACGACAAAAATACCTTGCTTTATTAAAATATCACAGTTACGAAACAAAAATCACACTCCCAGACACTATACTATTGGATTTAAATTGGTGGTCAATAAACATTTATAAAACTTTTAACACTATGCGACATACATGTTACAAGTTAGAAATTTATTCCGATGCCTCTAATACCGGATGGGGAGCTACTTGTGGTAACAAAAGAACCCATGGTGCCTGGAAACCAGAGGAACAAGGGTTCCACATTAACTATAAAGAATTATTAGCTATTTACTTAGGGTTGAAGGTTTTTGCAGTTAATGAATCTAATTGTGCAATACTTCTGAGAGTGGATAATACAACAGCTTTGAGTTACATTAATCGTATGGGAGGCATTCAATTCCCACATTTAAATAAACTTTCTCGTTTAATTTGGCAATGGTGCGAGCAACGTAATATTTGGATATTCGCTTCCTACGTTAACACAAAAGAAAATCGTGCAGATTTTGAATCAAGAATAATTAATCCCGATACTGAATGGGAATTGTCACATACAGCTTTTATAAACATAGTTGAACGTTTAGGTCAACCTGAAATAGACTTATTTGCCTCACGCATCAATACCAAATGTAAAAACTTTGTGTCTTGGAAACAAGACCCTGACGCAATGTTAGTAGACGCATTTACAATAGATTGGGGCTTATTCTTCTTTTATGCTTTTCCTCCCTTTTCATTAATACTAAAATGCTTACGTAAGATCGTCGATGATAACGCAGATGGAATACTAGTTTTTCCATATTGGCCTTCACAACCATGGTATCCTCTTTTGAAGAGCCTCCTCACTTCAGAAATTATTTTTTTCCCTCCAGTCAAAACTCTCTTACATTCTCCTTTCAGCAATCACCATCCACTTCATGCAACGCTTACCCTGGGTGCAGCGAGGCTTTGCGGCAGGCCTTCAGTAAAAGAAACATTCCACTTGAAGCAATAAATATTATGTTAGCTTCACTATCAGATAATACAATGAGGCAATACAGTGTGACTTATAAGCAGTGGTGGCTTTTTAGTAATGTTCGTAACATAGACTTATTTAAACCAACCAAAACAGATATTTTAACTTTTTTATCACAAAAGTTTACAGAAGGCTGCTCTTATGGAACTTTGAATACACACAGATCAGCCCTATCATTGTTACTAGGGTCTAAAGTAGGGTCAGATGATAACATCAAACGACTTCTGAAAGGTGCTTTCAAACTCAAACCTAGCCTACCTAAATATTCCCACACGTGGGATCCCCAACTTGTCTTAACTCACTTATCTAAATTTTACCCGAACACTTCATTAGATATGAAAACAATAACTAAAAAACTTGTTACATTATTAGCTATCTGTACAGCACATAGAGTGCAAACATTATCATTTATAATGCTAGAAAACATAATGTTTACTGATGATTATGTAAAAATAATAATAACCGATCTTATCAAAACATCAGCTCCTGGTAAAGAACAGCCCTCACTTGTATTACCCTATTTTCGCGATAACATTAATATATGCCCGGCTACTACAATTAAAGACTATTTAGATGTCACAATGAGCAAAAGACCCGGAAGTACAGGGAGACTTTTGTTAACCCACAAATCTCCACATAAGCCAGCAACAAGCCAAAGTATAAGCCGATGGATAAAACAAGTACTGTCAGAAAGTGGTGTAGACGTGGCAATATTCAGCGCGCATAGTACTCGCCACGCCGCCACATCTGCAGCCAGCCGGGCCGGCACCAGTATAGAAGTTATTAGGAAAGCTGCTGGTTGGACCAATACCTCGAGAACATTTGCTCGGTTTTATCAAAGAGAAATTCAAATAAACGGTATATTCGCAAAATCAGTATGCCTACCTCCACATTGATTGATCAACGTGAATTATTTATAATTTTTTAAAAAGAAATACTCATTTTGATCTTAAAATATTTTATATTTGTTATTTCAACTTAGAATGTAATCAATATGTGTATAGTTGTAGCTTCAAAAAGAACTGATTGTGATTTAAGTAATCAAGGTTTTCAAAACTAAATAAGAGAACGAATTGTTAATACAGAAGTAACAATATAAATGTTTGGTATTACTTACAATGTTATTTTATTGCAAAACTTTTTACTCTGAACCTCTACTTGGTAAACAATATCTGAAGAATGAAGCTGTGAAATATAATAGTATATCAAACGAACTTAGTGAAGTTCGATAACTATTATATGAATAGCTTCATTCGAAGATATAATTTCCCACCACACCCACGTATGACCCATTAAAGTTTTGCATATACTCTGAAGAAATGAGCGGAGAAGCCAGTAGTGGGGCTTAAGTCAGGTAAGCTAGTGGGGGGATAACAAGTATAGTCAATTGAGTGACTGAATAAATGCAAAAGCAACCTTTATTAAAATTAAAAGTATCTAAACAATGTGCGAAGTCGCCTTGTAGGTTTAAGGGACTACTTGGTAAACAATATCTTCGAATGAAGCTATTCATATAATAGTTATCGAACTTCACTAAGTTCGTTTGATATACTATAAATTCTTACAATCCCAGGACCCAAAATCATACCTATAATTTCTATAAAAAAATATACTTTACCTATGACATACAGTGAGCCCGCCTTCCGGTAAATACTTTCCGGCAACAAAATCTATGAAATCTTCCGTCTCTGCCACCTCTGGATCCAGGTCTAGGGTGTTGGAAAGACAATCCGATGATGCACACACTAAATGAAGTTTCCCAGTCAAAGGCTCTGTTGGTACCTTAAAAATGTCAATGAAATTGGTTACTTATTTATTTTACACCCTATTTTGAGCTTTTTAATATTTGATGTCTGTATTATTCTCAGACAAATTTCAGAGGTATTATTACATAGATATAGCATATTTCATCAATCTATAATTCAACAATAAAATACTTGAATAATTCAACAATAAACTATCCATAATTCAACAATAAAATATTTGAATTTGAATAATTTGGATTTTGTTCAGTAGGAAAAATATATACATTTAATAAAACACAATGATCATAACATTTCACCTTTAACTTTATTGAAATAATGCCATAGATCAATAGTGTACATAATTCTTCCCCATTTTGCACTACATATCACTGTCCTCTGTTTTCCTCATCAAGCCTCCACTAGTGACCTTACATTTAAGATGTTTCATTTGACTGCAGGACTTAAGTCTCACCTCATCATTCAAACGGATAAATAGTATGTTAATGTTGCGTTTTAAATTATTGAAATGGAGAAAAACTAAAGAATGTATAGAATATTTTATGTGCTAAGGTAAACAAGACACAACCCTACCTTTGAAAACACGGCATCTTTACAGCAGTAGGTATGTTGTACTCAGGGTTTTCACTAATTGGTAGCTCCGCGTACACTGGAGGCTCTTTAAACCTCCACTCCTTGAAATTACTCAACAATTTCCTGCTTCCATCCATTATTGGTTTCCGATCGGTGTACAACGCCGCGACCAGACAAAATGACCGCCTTATAAACATTTATGATTTTACCAACAATATCAGCACTTTATCATTGCGTTAATGATAATATTTTCTGTATTTAATGGTATTAAAAAATTTACAATGACGAATCGCTTTTTAATTCGTATTGCTAAGTATCAAAGGTCATTTTCCCATAACATAGACCATCAAAAATATAACAAACGAAATGTCAAATTGACAGTTATCGTTGTTGTCCGAATCGTTTAATGTTAGAATTCTAAATGATCATTTATTTAAAAAAACAGTATTATTATAATAATAAAATTGATTTATGCAAGACGCAGTTTTATAGGAAGCTAAATATAATAAATACGATATTCTTATCATCTTTATTTCAAGTAACAACTTACGTGCTTTATATGGAGAAAATAAGAGTAGGTATGTAAATCTAAAGAAATTAAATAATTACACTCACTAGGATTTAATTAAAATTAAACATTTTAGTTTCATAAGTTTAATTTTGTTTATTAAAAGTAAATAAAAAAACTCATAGTAACATTTGAGTAAATATTTTTCTAAAACATATGTATTTAATTATGGGGCTAACAAATAAAAAAATACTCAAGAGGAACAGCTAATTTTTAAGGCGTAGGCCCATTGCGGAGGTTGAGCTGAGAAACCACGCTTTTCCGCCTCAGGGTGGATCTCGTACGGACAACGTAGCACTTCCAGAAGGAAACGGACCTGGAACAAGGAAACATTCGATAAACCTTTAGTAGTGATAATATCCACTTGACCACGTAGGCAGTTATATGGAGGGCCATAGACATTAGTTGATGCAAACAATCTCAAGAATACCTTTTGAAAATCATCCTTTTCCGCATCTGCAATAGCTTCGTGTAGGAGCCAATTGCGCGGAACGTAGACTGGATTGACGCTCAGCATCCGGCGGCGACGTTCGTCTTCGAAAACGCCCGTTGAACCGGCATCCACTGGAAAAAGAAGAGCCAAACGCCATAGCGTCCTCGGTCATAGCGTCCTCTATAATGAAAAGCACTTGTTTTAGAGCTGAACGACTCCCAAGATTGTCATCTACCGATGAATTGTTACGAAAAAGGACAAAAGTCCACCGTTCCCACAACTCAACTTATGTTAAATCCTGATTGATAAAACCATACAGATTGATGCGAATCGTTTTAATAGAACTATTATTTGTCAAACTATAAAATTACTTAGATATTTTTTTTGTATAATTATATTTAAAAATTGAATAGTCCACATTACCGTCTCGTCTTTTCTTAAGGATTAAGATTTTAATATATTTATGCATGCTCGAAATAAAGGAAATAATTTACCAGCTTCTTTATTTAATCTCTCGCGGTATTGGTCCAGCCAACAACCCCAAGACGCGTGAGATGAGAGTCGCTTCAAAGACCACTTCTCTACCAATTTCACCTCGCTGACCATCTCACTTGGTTCCAGCTGGAATATTTATTAAAATATAGCCAGCGAAAATATACGGTAAGTATATTTTCGGAAATGATAGCTCAGGAATTACTCCGATTTATCTGTTGGGAACTGATGTCTTCCTTCGCCAATGGTGGTCACTCGTAGGCCCAAAAGAGTTACGTTGCTGACTTTTAAAGAGGGAGACGCAGTAGGAAATACTAGGGAGACGGAAGAGTGTTTCTTGGGTACAGGTAGGTAGAGCAGAAATCGCCTGATGTTATGGGATGAACTCGTGGACACAGCCCCGAAGGAGTCTCAACAAAAGTTCATTGCCGACTATTAAGGAGAATAAGTAGAAATGGAAATAAAATAAGACGGTAAGGCACTCTCGGTACTCTCGTGTTCTTCTTAAATACACCACGGCTATGTGAGATTTGCTTGTCCATTATTAGGCAATATATTTGTATATTTCTCTCTTCAACCTATCGCAGTCATTGAAACTTTTTCTGGCCCATTCTGCGCCAGATATCTCCTGGTCACTACGCTCATCAAGCCTCCACCAGCGACCTTTCGCATGTCGTCCGTCCATCGGGCCGGAGGGCGTCCTACGCTACGGTTGCCAAGACACGGTCACCACTCCAGAACTCTGCTCCAACGGCCATCAGTTCTGCGACATATGTGTCCCCCTCAACTTGGTGATCCATGCACGAGATATGTAGGTTAAGTAAATACTTACTTCAGCAAGTTGCCTAAAAGTGCAGGTGAAATCCGCCCCAGTCTGTTGCATCATGTCTAGAAGTTTCTCAATCAGCTGCTCATCACCCCAACGTTCTTCTTTCAGGCCGATCTTCATCATGAATGTCTCTCTAGAAACACAAGTGTCACTTGTTTGATATTATGTTTTGTACTTAACAGTAAACAGCTCAAGTTTTTCAAAATCTTATATTCCTCCCAAAAACATATACTGGTCTTCCTAAACATATACTAAGGTTACCTAGCCCTCCCCGCAACGCCCTAAGCCGGGGTTCGAATCCCACTCTGGGAGCCATCTACCCTCACAACTTGCCCGGTGAAGCTGTCAAAAGCTCAAGTTTCTTACAAAATCTTATTTTTGGAGTACGTATCCAAGGTCTTCAGAATGTGCGATATGTGGACCTGCTGCGAGGTGGTCAGGAGAGGCTTCAGGGCGTTTGCGAGCTGTCCTATATTCCACACCACGACCTGTACAAAGTTCAAAGCCATAAGTATTTTGTCAAGTGACGTAGGTTATTTAAAAAAAAAATACTAGCTACAGTGCCCTCATCCCGAAACACAAAAGTGCATAACACTCCTGTTTCAGGGGACGATATTTGGCACTGTGGTGGTACATACGTAGACAACTCAGTATCGAGTCTACCACCTAGTCAAATCTCTGGGAAGTTTCTAACCACACTTAGAAACTCAAATTGCTTTATGTGCATGGTAAACCCCTTACCTCTCCCAACACACAAACTATCAGGTCGGCAAAGTATTCGTGTTATTATAATGCGAAAGTTTGTAATTCTTCACAATTTAATGGCTAAATGGATTTTGATGAAACTACAAGCGGGGAAAACCGCGGCGCATTGCTAACTACTTAATAATGGTAGCACTCACATCAGGTTGCTTAGCCAGAGCATACCGACCTTCGCCATCGGAGTTGTTGGCTATAAACCCACCGTCGTACGAGTCAACGAAACCGAACGGGCCGTAGTCCAAAGTAAGGCCTAGTATACTCATGTTGTCAGTATTCAAAAGGCCGTGGGTGAAGCCAAAACCTAGAAGAAAGAGCAGCGTCTATTTTTGATTCCTTATATAATATATAAAAATATTCATGGACATCCACACAGCGCCATATAATCCCAAACAAAGCATATAGAATCGGTACCTATTAAAAAAACACAAAGTCAGAGTCAAAATTCATTTAATCAGATTAGGCTAACAAAAAGCACTTATGAACGTCAAAGACAATACAGAAAAAAAACATTTAAAATACCAAAATAAACCACAAAAATGAATTTTGATATTTGGAAAAAAGCGCTTCGGCGTTTGGGCCTGTTGAGAAACACGCACCCAAGGAAACTCAACAGTACAGCCTTTTTTTAAACAATGACTTTAATGTAGGTACAGATATTTTATAAACACTGAAATAGCTGATATTTGTACAGACAGATTTTTGAATTGCGATGTCAGTGTCATCATCCTCAGCTCATTAAACGTCCCCACCGAGGGGCACGAGCCTACCCGTATAGGGTGATAAGGCCTTAGTCGTCCACGCGGGCCCAGCGCGTGTTGGACGACTTCACACACAACCTTTGAATCTCTTCGCAGGCGTGCGCACCGTAAGAGCGTCGGATAACGTACAATTTGAAAACACATTGGTACGTGGCGGGATTTGAACCTCAGCGCTCCCGGTAGAAAGGCGACAGTCCACACCATTGAGCCACCGACGCTCAAGCCGATGTCAGTGTAATCAACGGATAATAAATATACTTATATATTTTTTGGAAATACATAGTTACCTATTATACAAAGAAAAACATCCAGAACAATACAAACAGACATGTCCATGCACGCAAGTGTCTGTACTGTCCTGGGAACGAACTCGGAAGTAACTTATGTACTGCCACCACGGTCTAGTTGCCTGAGCGAATTAATCGCTGGACGATCCGTTGGATCTGGGTTCGATTCCCACTTTGAGCGATTTCTGCACGTTTGGTTAGCCTTCAATATGAAGGATGAATCACCTGTATTACAACAAAGTTTTGTTTATGAGTCAAACCGTTTCTATTATTATATGGATTGTATTATAAAAAAAGGCCTCAAGCCAGTATTAATGGAAATCATTGGATGAAACCTATGTGCAGCAGACAGCAGTGGACATAGGCATTTCAGCCATTAGATTGGTTGAAAGATAATGAAAGCAATTACCAAAACCAATACAATTACGTTAGCGTCCAAAACGTATTTGGAACTATACCGCTACACCGGAAAAGTCTAAAAATATACCAAAGAATTATGTCACAGACATTAACCGAATACCTTGCCACTTCGCCACAAGATCCAGGGTGCGATGGGCGATTTCCGAGAACAGTCTGATGAAGCGATTGTCATCGGCCAGCTGGATGTCTGGGTAGTATTCCTGAAAATATTTTATGAGTAATGAAGGAATATGCCGGACACACTATTCCGACATTCCATTTGGTAAAACAAAATTTCATGTGTCTTTTGTACTGTGTTACTGTGAGGAGACCGTGGTATCAGTCTGATCGAGATGGCCCTACTGTGTTGACGCATGTCTCTTATACAGTAATTATAAAATACATTTAAGAATCTTCTAATGTTTTCTTGTCGGTAGTCGACAATACGGCATTAAGGAATTCTGAATATTTAAGGTTGGCACAAAACCAGTAACAAGTGTGTTTTCGTAGGACATTCACTAGGTGGTAAGACACGATACTGGTCTAGGTAGGTATCACCAAGGTGCCAGATATTGTCCAGTTAAATAGAAGTGTTTTGCACTCCTGTGTTTCCGAATGAGGGCACTGTAGCTATAAAAATCTAGCTATCTACTGCCTAGTACCCTATTGTTATAGCGAATAATTTTAATGTAACCTTTATGATGAAATCAGCTAGTTGCCTTAGTACGGTCACTTCTCCACCCCTGGCCAGTACCTCGAGGGAGCCGAAGCGGAACCACGAGGGTGCCAGTCGCAGGAGCACAGCCGCCTTCTCCCGGCGAGGGTTGCCAGTGTAGTGAACATCTCGGAATACCGTTTCGTCGCTCACTGATGGTACCAAAGTTGAGATCAGAAATGTTTTTATCCGTAAGAGAACTAAAGTTATCGACAAAGCCCACATCAGCAAGTTTAAGTCGGATGATCATGTCGGCCGACGACTTGCGAAAGGCCGCTGGTGGAGATTGGATGAGAAAAGCGGAGGACCAGGATTAGGGTTGCCAACTGTTGAAAGAACCAACCCGGGAGACTTTGGGGAGTATGTGGAAAGAAAAACTCAATAAATTTTTAAATTTATATTTATTTTGCTTTCTAGCAGCATCTAATATTTTACGGTTTTTCATCACAAAATCGTAATAGGTTTTACATGTAAAATCGAAGTTTGTGAGTACTTGTAACTCTGCTTTTATTAAAGAAATACTCATACGGTTTCTTTCCTTGCTCTATGCTTGTTCCATTATGCTGAAGCGCGCAAAGAGAGCGAGTAGTGTCGTGCGAGCGAAGGATGTGTATATTTTCTAGAAAAACCGGAGAAATTATTGTTCCCCGGGAGGTCGGGAGATTAACTATTATTTCCGGAGTCTCCCGGGCGATCCGGGAGGGTTGGGAACTCTAACCAGGATATCTGGCGCAAAATGCAGGAGACCTATGGCCAGCAGGGGACTGCGATATGATTTAAATAGTTTTGTTTTTGCTGAACACTGTCCAGCGCTCATGGCCCACGACAATCAATGGTTCATCAAAACAATGCAACGGTGTCATGAACCACGGTACATAAATTAGCAATTTGACTTGCTCTAATACCTTCTTCCAGAAAGACCGAAATGCACGAATCCTCTATTTTGGGAGGGCCTGGCCCTGCAATGTTAGATTTCGCTGATTGAGTCAAAGTCACTCAAATTGTTATAGTAATTTCTCTGTCGTTCTTTTATCAGGGCCTCGTTCCAAATTATATCGTGCACTTGAACTTTAATGTTTGATAAGAAACATTTGCGTTGTTGTATTGCGTAACTTGTTCGCGAAAACGAAACGTAGTATATATGTTGTGTAATATAACTATTAAATAGTTTGTGGTTAAACGGTTATAGCAGTTACCTTTAACCGTTAAAAATGTAATGGAATACGTAAGTTTGCTCCCCATAGCTATTCTGTGCGGAAAGGCCTGTGCGCTGCAGTGCGACGTTATAAGCTGATGTTGATGAATTATAAATAGACTTAAAAAAGAGTTTTCTTACGTTATGTATGAGTGTACAGGACGATCAAGACGCTCACCTGATGGTAAGTGATACGCCTGACCATGACAGAGCGGCATAGAACGAGACGAACAACTGATAGACGGTTATTATTCTCCGTCAATGCCGCACTGCGTCCGTCACCCGAGACAACAGATGTCAGGTCTCTTATACCCGGTAATTTCACGAGCTACGTGCCCTCATCCCGAAAAAAGTAAATAACACTCCTGTGTCACGGGACGATATCTGGCACTGCGGTGGTACCTACCTAGACGACTCAGTACTGAGCACAGACATCTCAATACAACTGGCAGCTAGTGTATGCCCGTTGGGCTTACATTTGTCGCACTTTAACCGCGGCTCCCCCATCTCTTGTATTGGGAAATCTGTGGTACCGAGTCTACCACCTAGTAAAACTCACCAACAACTGCCGCTGATCTGGTGGTAGGTATACCAAGGGAATGACACGCCTCCGACGCTACCATCTCCCTGATCATGGAACGAAGTACGGCTCGGCCATCGTGCACCCTGGCGTACGGAGTCTGCCCTGAACCTTTCGACTGGACCTGCCATCTCTGTCCATGTCTGAAAAATCATTAATTAGAACGTCCTCTCTGCAGCAGTGGCGCGCACTCCATATATGCAAATAAGTAATACGCTGTACGTCCAGACAACCTAAAAAATTAAGGCTGAGAGTCATCTGCGCTCGCCAATTGCCCGGTGAAGCTGTCGAAACAAAAAAAAAAAAAAAACAAAAATCACCAACATATTAAATGATTTAATTAGTAAATAACGCCGATTTCCCTCTACAGATTTGTAACCATAAGCGATCTGCTGTCATCAACAGCACTCAATTTGACAAAAATGAAAATTATTTATTGTTTTTCAGATTAGTGTCACTCACTTTGCATACCCTACTCGTAATCTCTCTCCCTCTCTAAGTTGTGAATTGCAAAACTTTGAAAAACCTATGCGGAATGCCTTAAAAAAGCCTTTTTCTTTAAATATTTACGAAAAGTTAACCACATTTTTTAAAATTACTTGTAATACTCAAAATGTTTTTAATTTATTTTATTTATTTAAACTTGGTACATAGACAGATTACTGTCATACATACAAAATAGAAAAGCAAAATGAAGCACATATATGTATTTACCTGTAGGTAAAAACTAAAACTGTGAACTGACGTCTGCCAATATTCATTACTGAAACCAAGTAAAGTGTGACGAGCAAAACCGTTTTATAATGCATTCTACCTGTTTGAAATTGTTCAATCAATTGCTTATAGCTTTCTTAGCATCCGCGTGGAGTTAACGATTAACCTTATAAAAAAGGCATCCATTTATTCATTAAAAAAAAAACAAATAAATAGTCTAGAATGGAACCCCTTTAACCATACGCTCGGTTCTTTATTTGTTAGAACACACGTGATATGAGTTTTGGAGTGGAGACCGCCTCTTCTTCTTTGCAAGCGTAGCGTATGGCGCCCTCCAGCCCGATGGACCAGCGATTTACGAATGGTCCCGGTGAGGAAAGCGAAGGACCGGTATATCTGATAACCGATGATCATCCGCTAGTCGTAACGCCATCAGGTCCTCGCTCACTACTACTATAGTATATAGGTATTGTATTATCTGTGCCACCACTTAATAGATAGCAGTTAGCATTAGAGTGCTGTTATCCACGCGAAAGTAACGCTAAAGACGATAGAAAATCTATTGTTTTAGGGACATTTATCCCCAGTGAGTCTTTGGCTATTAAGGACACCTACCGGTTGACATATTCTCCCAAAATATGAGCTCTGCCGTCTCCCAGCTGGCCGACCCATAAGCCAAATTGATGTCCGCCGTAACTGTAGTAATAGGGGATTATTCATATTTTAATGCAACGCTTTAGAAAAGCCCGAGTTAACTACATTTTGACTACATTAGTCATTGATAGGTACAAATGGATAGCAAATGGAGTTCTTGAGACCTGGCATGTTCTTGTGACCTTTAAGACTTTTCCTAAATGTCTGAGCAGTCACGGGTCAAGACCTAATTTGATGTGGGCTAGATATATTTTGCGAGGACCCCCCTCATGGACGACGCAAGAGGACGGATTTTATTGCGAGAAACAAAATGTTGATACTCAAATTTTTATTCATAAAAATGCAAACTTTTCATTGTAATTATTTCTATAAAAAACTGACGTGGTAGTTTGGTAAGTATTGCCAGATACTTGTTAGATAGTTGTTTTTATTATTTATTGCTAGACTAAATGAGTAATCTATATTTGCGTTTGCGGGCCTTTGAGGCGTTAAGCTTCTTGGACCTCGAGGCCGTAGGCCTACCGCCCACGTCGCCCACGCCTTGCGAGGAAGCTTAGCTCTGGAGGGCACAGTGGTGTGCCTCTGTGTGGGAGAGCTAAGCTTCGGCACGAAAGACCGTAGTGACCACGGACTCGCAGAAGACCGGCGTGAAACAACGCGTGCGTAGTGTTTCGTCGAGTGAGGTTATAAAGAGGCCCAGAAATCCCCCATTTGACATCCCCATATTTTCTTTTCATTCTATCATTTTAAACGTTGGCTTGACAATGCACTCTTTGCTCCTTCGGAGTGAACCTTTCGAGTCTTGCCCCATTTCCCTTATCATTTAAAGGAAACAGGGTCTTAGGTTTTCCGTATTCCACCCCTCCATTTTATTTTAATGGGCGCTATGCTTTAGCAGAGTGCACCATTAGCGTGGACCAAGAAAAACATGTATGTGTCTCCTAACATATGCACATTGAATTCAAGATATTAGGCTTAATAAACCATCAACGGTTAAAATATTACCGGTGAGCGACTGGTAAAGCTCCATACGGCAACTTGCGACCGGCAATGAATTCAACGAATTCCTCACGACTGACAATATCCGTATCCATGTCTAAAATATTTGTGAGAGCATCTTCAGAGTAGCAGACCAGTCTGATGTTACGTTCGAGGGGACGTGGAGTTACCTAATAAGACAATAAAAATACACGCAGTTAATTTACACCAGCAATCCCAGTATTATAATTTATGATTGAGCTTGAATACGAATTTTTTATATTGTTACTTATTATTGTCCTGCATAAACATTATAAAAGCGCGTTTCAAACTACATGCAGAACGACATGTACCGGAGACCTACTTTAGTCAGAACAAATCGTACAAATATTAAAATAATCATGAGGTCAAAATTAATTAAATACTAACCTATATGATGAAATAATTATTACCTCAGAGAAAATAACATTTCTAATATTTGATTTAATTTGATCGAGGTTTTCATCGATAGGTAGTAAAATGTATTTAGGATATTGGCTAAACCTCCATTCCGTCAAATTCTTTTTAAGCGTTGTTGATTCTCCTTCCATTTTCATGATTAATAATTATTTTGCAAGGTTTGTTGAAATGTTAAAGTCAAATTGATTATTGAAATTGAAGTATTTACGAAAACTTCAAAAATGAAAAAGTATTCTGTGTTCCATTTTAGTACAAAATTAACAATTTCGAGAAAGTAGGCATTACGTAAACCGGTCAAGGTCATTATTAATCGTCTAAAACCAATTGTCTGTCGATTACGCAGTGCATAGTTAATGTTTTCAAGACTTTTAATTTGGTCGGATTATAGTCAGTGGAACATCTGACTTGAAATTCGTCAGAGTTGCGGCCGCAAATTCAAGTTCACTTTCGCGAGTGATCCACTTTCTCAATTTCTCACTTTCGAAAAAGCCAAAGTCCTCAGTCAGTGGGTAAACTAGTTTCCGTGAATTAAATTGTGTGGTGTAGTAGTTCTGTGTACCGTGTTAGTGTCTGGATGGATTTTAATTAACGAATATGGTGTACACAGAAGAATATCTCAAAGAAAAGCTTATCAAGGAATTGGACGCCGTTCACGTTGTAAGTATCTGTCAAAATTTTCATTTCCATCACGGCATGCCGCGTCATTAAAATTTTATTTTTGTGAATGAATAAGCTTACAAATACAAAGTAGAATCTTTCATTGCGCCGTAATGACACGGAGATCGGACCCCGATAAGTTCAATGTCACGAAAGACGCTCTGGTGCCAGGCGTTTTCTTCGCCCTACTTGTGCGATGGTGCGTTGCCGCATACCCCTATTCAGGAGCCAAGAAGCCTCCGATGTACGGAGACTATGAGGCCCAGAGACATTGGCAAGAGATAACTGTGCACACGCCGGTATCACAATGGTACCACAACACCACACAAAACGATCTACAATACTGGGGTTTGGACTATCCCCCTTTAACTGCATATCACAGTTTACTGATGGGATTGGTAGCAGACTGGCTGGACCCCGAATCGGTGCGCCTTTTCGCATCAAGAGGTTATGAAAGTGATACACATAAAACATTCATGAGGTGGACAGTTTTTCTAAGTGATATCTATTTTTATATGACTGCTGTACTGTGTATCTGTATTGACATGGAACGTGTGAAGTTTAGGGAGATAAAGCCTGTATTTAGAAGGACTGATTTGTCAACCATCTTAATGCTTTTATACCCGGGCCTTATCCTCATAGATCATGGACATTTTCAATACAATTGTGTGTCCTTGGGGCTGTTCTTGTGGGCTACCTTTTTTGTTGTTGCCATAGAGAATGATACCTTGGCAACTATTTGTTTTTGCCTCGCAATTAATTATAAGCAAATGGAGTTGTACCATGCACTGCCATTTTTTGTCTATTTGCTAAGGAAATGTTTTATAGGTTTGCCACCCAAGGGCAAATTTAAACATTTTATCCATAATTTTAATAAGCTAGCTGTGGCTGTGGTTTCTACTTTTGTTATAGTGTGGTATCCGATGAGTTGTTCTTGGCAGAATGTGTTTCAAGTGTTACATAGAGTCTTCCCGTTAAATAGAGGAGTGTTTGAGGATAAAGTATCTAATGTATGGTGTTTTGTTAATGTGTTCATTAAGTTAAAAACAATTTATACCAATGAAACTATGGCACGTATGTGTTTGTCGATGACAGCCGTAGCATCATTACCAGCTTGTGCTGATTTATTTTTTAGGATTAACAGAAAAAAGTTTGTTTTATGTTTAATTAATGTTTCTTTGGCATTCTTTTTGTTTTCATTCCAAGTGCATGAAAAAAGCATTTTGTTGGTTGCTATCCCGGTTGCTTTGCATTTACCAGAAGACCCATTTGTTTGTTTTTGGTTTTACTTGTGTCCAGTTTTAGTATGCTCCCTTTGTTGATCAAAGACGGGTTAATTATACCATTTCTGTGTACAAATATAATTTATATATGTTTCTTTACAATATGCCTGAGAGTGGCTCGTTTGAATGCTACAGTTTTCTCTTTTATGAACGCCAATATGGTGTATCAGGCATTGTCTGAAAAGAAAAGTAATTCAGCACTACGGAAACTCCAAAGTACAGTGTTATTTTTTTCGATGTTTGGTATGTTTTGGTTGGGAGTGGCTTCAATTTTTGTGGAGCCTCCTCCACAGTACCCAGATCTGTTCCCCTTACTTGTGTCGGTATATTCATGCTGTCATTTTGTTATGTTCTTTATTTATTTCAATTATAAACAGATGTCCATACCATTTTACTTGCCGAAGCCAAAAGTAAAATTGAATTAGTATGAGAACAATTTAGAAATAGTTTTGTGTAGATTGTAAATTTTACATTCCAAATAAATTGCTTTTGAAATTATGTTGGTTATTATTTAGGTTTGTTTTTTATTATTAGGCTGAAACTGGCAGAAAATTGTAGCAGAAAAAAATGCGATGGCCAGGAACAAGAAAGGACTTGGTCCTTGTTTAATACATTAGGTTCAAAAATATTTCAAATATTTGCATTTTGCACGCAAAGGATAAAATGTAAACAGCCTTTTTTGGTACAAGTCTTTTTTCATACCTGACCATTGCGATTTTTCTGCTACAATTTTCTGCCAGTTTCAGCCTCATATACTGATTACATATCTAAAATAATGGTCTTTAGCAAAACTTACTTTAGCCACAAATTGTTATCCACTTAACTTACCCTTAACCATTTTTCAGGCATTGGTAAATATAATCCCACCATAATTTGAACCTTATTGATTTACAATTAGAGTTCATTACCAATGAATTTTGAAAAACCCTTATGCTCATTATTAAAGGGTATATTTTGGTTTGACTTAAGTTTCACAAAAAAATTATATTTTATTTTCTGGTTTACATTCAGGGCCTGCTAAAATTATGTCAAACTATTATGTGTGTCAAATATGTCATTAGGCGTTATGATTCACCATGTTGCTACTTGTTATGTGGAAATGAATGATAAGTCCCAGTTTAGTAGCTAATTATGGTTAATTGTTTAAAAAAGCTTAACCTACATTTTATTTATATATGTATTTGTTTATAATGTTCTAAAAATATCATCATACTGAAATATCAGTGAATATAGTGAAACATCAGGTGGAAAATATTCTAGCAGAAAATTGAGATAGCGAGGCATTAAAAAGATTTGGTCCATAGAAATTACCTAGACCAAAATACTGCCCTTCTTATTATATTCACAGTAAGTTAAAAATATTTAAATGTGGAAAATTTACCTTTTGTAAAAATAAATCATTAGATTTCCAAAGCACTTACTGTAAGTATTATCTACTCATCTTCGTCAAATAGTGATGATAATAAAAAGAAAGGATTCCTTTTTTGCCTTCTTCATTACTCATCACTCATTTTCAGCTAACTAAACGGCTGCACCGTGGGGCACGAGCCTACTCATAAAGGGTGTATAGGCTTAGTCGTCCACGGGGGTCCAGTGCGGATGGGCGGACTTCACAACCTTCGAATCTCTTTGTAGGCGGGCGCAGGTTTCCTCACGATGTTTTCCTTCACCGTAAAAACATCGGATAAACGTACGAATAATTTCGAAAATTCTAAAAGACATCGGTCCGTGGCGGGATCTGAACCTGTACCCTCCAGGTCGGAAGGCAACAGGCCTAATAATCCTATACAGGTAGGCTCGTGCCCCTCGGTGGGTTTAATGAGCTGATGATGATGAATGCCTAAACATTAAATTATTATACATGATGTAAGATCAAATAAACTTGATCCTCGTCCGTCCGACGTCACAGGCGACCTAGAACTTCTCGGATTGAGTGCTATGACAATAATCGACAGTAATGGAACTGATGCAGTGCAAATAATGGAGCTGAATGAAGAGCACTCGACCCTCGTTGGCACGTGATAATGTATCACGTTTCATGAAGTGGCGTTCACGTGAATAATATATATGTGGTTAAGGATCGTGCAAGTCAAGCAACTCTTGCAATGATCGTCGTAGGATGGATGACCGAAAAATATGTCGTTCAGGGGCAAGCTGTAAGTCAAAGCTACAATATCTTAGGGTAGAACTCATACAAAAGGAATTAATAATATTTTTTTCTTCGCAATATTGACCTTAACCGTGTCATTGACGACCCATTTGGTGTTGCGGTTGAGAGGTCGGCTGGAACACCAAGGGTTCCGGGTTCGTTCCCCGGGCAGTACAAACAGTTATGTGTATGAAGTTGTCGAATTTGGAAAATTTTCTTGGTGAAAATAATTGTGCATAATTAGTGCAACCTCACAATTAATTGTGCTTCTGTAGTTTAAGAGCACAAAAACTTTTAATTTGGACTGCTGCGGAGCATCCTCTCCAGCAAACCATACTGCAAATTAGGGTTTTTGTGAAGAATTATAGCACGAAGTAGTATGAAAAAACTGTGCAAGAGATATATTATCGAACGCGTGCGTGTGTGTGTACGCGTGTGTTAATAATTATATACATATAACTACTTATGTTTATATTAAAATAAAACAAATCTACATCATTGGGCCCGCGTAGTGGGTTTTGGTATGATGTTAACGATTTTAATTAAATAAGTCACTATTCAAGCTATATATTAGAAGATAATGGCTGCAGTAGAATCGCTAGAAGCCTAATCTCTGTTATTTATAATGACAAAGAATACCGCAGATACTGACAACAATAATGTCAAGCGCACAAAGCTAGGCATGCGCGTTTTCACCTTAGTTGCATAATTGCACGCATGATTACTGTGGCGTGTGCGCCGTTCGTGCACACGTTGCACTGGTGGAATAAAAATGGGACTGCCCATCGTGCTTGGACCAGGAAGTGTACTGTTAATGTATCACTGCATAGTATAAAACGGAGTCGCTTTTTCTGTCCCCATATCCCTATGTATGCTAAAATCTTTGAAACTACGTGACGGATTTTGACGCGGTTTTTTTTATAGATAGAGTGATTGAAGAGAAAGGATTATATGAATAATATCAGCAATTCAATAGTGTAGAAATACTGTTATTTTTGAGGCCGGCCGGGGCGGGTCGCTAGTTAGATATACAACTGTTTGATTTTATTAGGTTAGTGTTCGTACTGAGTCGTCTTGGTAGGTATCTTTGTCAAATATATTCCCGTGAAAAAGGGTTGGGCACTTCATTTCTGTGTTTTAGGAAGAGTGCACATTAGTTAGAAAAATAAGCACTTGAACTTATAAAATTGTATGGTATGAGAGACTGAACATGTGTCGTCTCGTCTCGGATGTCGGGCGCAGGGCATTGACGGAAAGTAACACTTACATTATTATAATTTTCCTTCAATACTGCAACTTTCAGGCATATCACTTACGACCAGGTGAACGAACTGGCAGTCCCGTTCACTTTATGTCATGAAAACCCGTCACATTTAAGCATTTAAAGCTTTAAGAGTAGCAGGGGCGCAAGGGCGGATCCAGGTTTGGCGCCAGGAGGGGGTCACATAGTAGTAGTCAAGTTAAGAACTTATAAGGTATTTTGTTAATGTACGTTAGTATAGTACTTAAAAATAGCTCAGGGGGGTTATGACCCCCATGACCCTCCCCTGGATCCGCCGTTGCAGGGGCGTCTTTCCCTTAAGTGCAGGGTGTGCGTTGCACACGGGCGCCGCGGTGGTAGGGACGCGCAGCGCCGCTCGCATTATGAGTTCCTCTGAGGACCGCGCGCTTGTTAGGGGCGCTAGGGTAATGTCTGCATACGGGCGCCACATGACCTAGAGACGACCCTGAAGAGTACAACCAATGTCTGCTGCTGAATTCAACACGCTTAAGATAAATAGATAGTTTTTACAAAAGACCCTCTTTAATTCAGGTGCTTCAGACCTAGTTTTGGTAGAATCCTGTTAAGTGTCGAAAGAGGGCAAATATTTCGGATCTGGGCAGTATCGGACTAACAATATTGTTAAGGAGGAAATGTTTATGTACTTTATTGTTTCCAATAGATATTCGGATGTTATTACAAGCAGTACAATGTTGTTTACATTGTAGTAAACATTATAGTGTCTAGTGTGTGGAAATAAATATTTTTTTTACTTTTTTACTTTACATTATGTTGCAATAAATACGTGTGGATTTTTAAAGTTGTTTCAACCTATCGCAGTGCACTGCTGCACAGTTTCCAGATATCCCGGTCCTTCGCTATCCTCATCCAGCATCCACCAACAACTTTAATTTTAAATTGAGGAACATTAACCTTTAAACCTAACTTATCCCAACAATTTTTTAAAATACAGAATTCAATAAGTGGTAAATAATAAATAAATATATACAGACATTCACACAGCGCCATCTAGCCCCAAGTTAAGCGTGAAGCCTGTATTATGGGTACTAAACAACGAATAAACATACTTATATCCTTTTTTTTGTAAATACATACATATTATACATAGTGAATGTCGACTAGTATTCCAACTCAAATAAAAATTAATCTAAGTCTTAATAAAACACTTTTGAATCGTCAAATTAAATCGATAGACTATCGAGAAGTAACATTGGTACTAGGTATTACAGCAGCGAATTCCTAAAGCTGAGCCATCGTTTCGAGTGATTGAGGTTACCGGATTTCCTAAACCCCCTTACCGCTTTCAATATTTCCTTTTACATTTCCCTTTTTATAGGTCGGCAACGTATTTGTCGCCAATCGCTTGTCATTTACCATCAGATAAACCAACTTCTGGGAGCGTCGGTGGCTCAATGGTGCGGACTGTCGCCTTCCTACCGGGAGGGCTGAGGTTCAAATCCCGACACGTACCAATGTATTTTCGAATTTTCGAAAATATATGTACGTTATCCGACGCTCTTACGGTGAAGGAAAAATATCGTGAGGAAACCTTCATGCACGCCTGCGAAGAGATTCGAAGGTTGTGTGTGAAGTCGTCCAATCCGCACTGGGCCCGCGTGGACGACTAAGGCCTAATCACCCTATACGAGTAGGCTCGTGCCCCTCGGTGGGGACGTTTAATGAGCTGATGATGATGAAACCATCTGATTGCGCCTATTTGAGTCACCCGTCATGCGTTTGGGAAACCCATGAATTAAGATTCTCGGTATCGAGTATTGTAATGAACGTGGTGGTATTGTCTTATACGTATGCTTATTTACAAGTGCGAAGCGTTCTAAGAAGTGCTCCGTGAAACTTTACTGCGCACTTTCTTCCGTATGAGGAAAACTAGTGACAATTTCTTCCGTATGAGGAAAACTAGTGACAATTTCTTCTTTTTATGCTATAGCAGGTAAACGAGCAAACATGAGGCTGAAACTGGCAGAAAATTGTAGCAGAAAAAATGCGATGGTCAGGGACGAAAAAAGCTTTGTTACCAAAAAAAAGCTGTTTTCATTCATAAACTTTGACTGTAACGAACAAATATTTCAAATAATTTTAACATTTTCCATTTAGAAAACAGGGACCAAGTACTTTTTTGATCCTGGCCATCGCATTTTTTCTGCTAGAATTTTCTGCCAGTTTCAGTCTCATGAGCAAACGGCTCATTTGATAGTACATAACACTGCCGCCCATCTACATTTGCAATATCAGAGGGCACTGAAATGCATTGCCGTCCTTTCAAACGGGAATTTCTGAAGGTCGTATCGCTCAGAAAATATCTCCGGCAGCAACTGATTCCATAATTTCGTCGTCCGTGGCGAGAAATTACGACAAACGCACTGCAGAGGACTTCCATTCATCTAGGTGGTAAGGACGAAATTTTGAGTTTGCCTCGAAGTGCGGTGGTGAAATGTGACAGCAGGAACGAGTACGAATAGTTCCTCAGAACACTCCCCGTGATATAACGCGGTAAAGGATGCAGAGTGATGCCTCTACGCAAACCCAAAGGGTCGAGCCGAACGGAAATAACGCAATCTTTGACGCTTCGAGCAGCGCGTTGAATGCGGTCAAATGGAAGAAGCTGGTACTGAGGCGCTACTGCCAGGTGGGAGCAATATTCAATGTGGGTCGAATTTGCGCATTTTAAAGTAGCAAGCGATGGCCCAACATTCAATATCGCTTCGACCTATTGAGTATACCGTATTATAACGTACTCAATTAGCCAGCCTAAAACCGCATATTGCAAGGTATAGGCCTTCTCATAGCATAGCTACGGCACCACGTGGGCTCAATGCGGATTGTTCAGTGTTAACACAACGCGAAGCTGTGTTCGGATATTATTTACTTCAAAAGAGCAAGGAGTGCGTAACAAAACCTAACCTACACGTTGTAGGATTAGAATTAAGAATTCACTCCGTATTAAGCGATCAAGATTGACGACCCATTTGGTGTTGCGGTTCCGGGTTCGATTCCCGGACAGTACAAACATTTGTATGCATGAACATGTATATTTGTAGTGGTCTGGGTGTTTTCTATGTATAATATGTATGTAATTACAAAAAAATATGTAAGTATGTTTATCCTTTGTTTAGTACCCATAATACAGGTTTCACGCTTAACTTGGGGCTAGATGGCGCTGTGTGAATGGCAGTGGATATTTATAATATTTATTTAAGGACTCATCGCTCAAACAAATAGACCGCGGAGTTTTTGTTAATCATTGATATGGGAATCTTTGTATAGGATGTTTATATTGTGGCCCACATATGGTTTGTGATTCAGCTGTAATGGCGTCATTACACATGGGATTTGTCGGGAATGATGCCTATTACTAATTTACTGTTCCTGTAAAGTTTGGGCAAAATTTCCTCTAATTATTTTGTTGGTTGATTGGGGGATAGATGTATTATGTTTATTTAAAATATTCATTTATTTAGACCTCAGATATACAATAAACTAACTAGATGCATCATCATCATCAGCTCATTAAACGTCCCCACCGAGGGGCGCGAGCCTACCCGTATAGGGTGATTAGGCCTTAGTCGACCACGCGGGCCCAGTGCGGATTGGACGACTTCACACACAACCTTCGAATCTCTTCGCAGGCGTGCATGAAGGTTTCCTCACGATGTTTTCCTTCACCGTAAGAGCGTCGGATAACGTACATATATTTTCGAAAATTCGAAAACACATTGGTACGTGTCGGGATTTGAACCTCAGCACTCCCGGTAGGAAGGCGACAGTCCACACCATTGACTCACCGACGCTCTAATCTATAAACTAACTATACGCTCTAATCTATAATCTAATCTTTATAACTAGAAGCATAATCATGAAGAAATATCAAACAAAAAAATATCCGAGCCGCTTGGCACTTATGTTGACTTTGTCATATTTATGACATACAATTATTCATTAAAATGTTTACTTACGTGTCATAACATATAATATCATCGTAATCATTTGCATATGTGAAGTGCACACCTCTACGTATGTATATCTATAGAATTTGAGTAATAATCGGGTGAAGCTGTGAAGGCCACCTGCGGCAAACAGCGATAAGTCATTCCGACAAAAGAAAAGAATTTCAGCCGAATATGTCCGATACTGATATATGAATGTGAGTTTCAGGTAACAAACTTAGTTAAATATGTATAGTATGTTTCTTTGCACACTTTGTCTGCCTTCTCAGATGTTTTTTTTCCTTTGACTGTGAAGAAATCACATTCGGAATAAGCCTTACCTTTGTACTTTTTTCTCACTATATATTGTTCTGACTATTTTGTATGTGCATAAACAATAATTATAAAAATGAATCGCGAAATGTGTTGGTAAGCGCATAACTCAACAACGCCTAACCAATTTGGCCAATTTCTTTATTAAAATGTTCGTTGAAGTCCAAGGATGGTTCTTACGGCGAGAAAAAATCGAATAATTGCCGGGAAAACCCTAAAAACAGCCCTTTTCTTTTTCACATACAAACGTTTTCTAACTAAAACGTAGAATCAATTTGAGCTTTATTGCTATTATTATATAAAGCTCATTAAAATTACTTACTTTTAAATGCTTATAGTGTTTATTTAATTATTTTTAATTCACACCGAATTATTACCAGGGTGACGTTCTGTTCAGAATCTTTTTTGCAAAGAATATAAAAAAGGTAGGAAAAAAACACTGCCACATTACAATTTTTCTGACAGGACGAAGTCTGACGGGTGAGCTAGTAAATAAATAATAATGACTTCCACGCGGACCGATCCCTAGCAGTATACATCCAGCTACCCGCCATAACCAGGATGTGCAATTTGAACAAGAATTTTATATTTAACAATGTGGTGTTTCCATTTTTATTTTTAACAATTGTTGGTTTTGCAATATTCGTCATCAATTCGCGTCTTGCATGCAAAATTAGAGTATTGTCATCATTGTTTGTTGCTGTAAGTGTAACAATGGGGTTTCGTCATTTTATTTTTAGGTAAGTCATCATCACTGACTTGAGAATGTTCAGTTACTTAAAAAAATAAATAAATATCTACTGACATTCACACAGCACCATCTAGCCCTGAATGTAGCATTAGCCTGTAATATGGATACTAAACAACGGATAAACATACTTATATGCTACTACTACTTTCATACTACTATTTTTGTAAATACATATTATACAAAGAAAACACCCAGACCAATACAAACAGACATGTCCATGCACACAAATGTTTGTACTGCCCGGGGATCGAACCCGGAACCCGGTCGTAACTTGTTGTTTTAGTACAAATCATAGGTGAGATCGATGAGACGCCAACGTAGTGATAGGATTAAAACCATGAATTGTATTTTGTGGTGGCTTTTAACAGCATATACCATACTGATGTCACAAGTTAGCAACAATACAGTGAGAGCCATCTGCACTTGCGAGGTGAAGCTGTAATGGCCATCTGTGGCCGTGAAAAGTCCATTCTAATAATTCTGTGTAGGATAGTCTGACTTAAGATGCCAAAAATGTGCGTTTATAAATCGATTTATCAAATGATATTTAATTTATTTTTTGCACGCATTAAAAAGGAAGCCACAATGACTCGACAGAACTGCAATCGTTGACCTCGGCTTAAATCTAGCATTTGCAGTGCAAATTGATGCGCGTGCGCACATCCAGTCATCATAGCGACAATGGCCTTTGGTATGCTTGAGAAATACTTGCACAATCGCTGAGACGTGACTTACTATATAATATGTTATTTAAATATTCTACTATGTAAGATGCACCTTACTGCATAATATTATATACTTATACCTTGTAATGTTTCTTTATACGCAGGTACAATAATGTCTTAGGCTACTACTACTAACTAGACTTGGTCGCAAGGAGACACTAGTTTTTATAACCGTTAATGTATACATTTCGCGACTTTAGAACCGTTTTCAGAACCTTTCCAAAATGGTTCTAGCTCCAACTATATTTACGTCCTGGAACTATATTTACGTCGCGAACTATATTTATGTCCGCGTACTATATTTATGTCCGCGAACTATATTTACGTCTGCGAACTATATTTACGTCGCAAACGACCTGGGGTCTTACCACCATCACTTAAAACAATATTACAATAATAATACTTCGCCTATTCTGGTACAAAAATACTGACGTATCATTATATTAACACTGTTTTAAGAGATGGCGGTAAACGAGAAGTACCCGTTTTTTCGTAGACCACGGGGGTCTACGAAAAAACGGGTACTTCTCGTTCTCGAATAATTCGACAACGACCCACGACTACACTAACTTAATGGAAAATAAATCTCTTTATCCCAGCTGTACCAGTTAAACGTTATAAAGAAAAGTTTTTTTATATTAATAATAATAAATTAATTAATAAACAAAACTTTTCTCGTCTAGATCTAAGCATACATATAGACAGACAGATTTAAAATTTAAAGTACCTTTATTCTATGTAGTGCTAGCGATTATGTCTCATAAGTTGAAAAGTGCACTTTGATTTTAATTGCATTGCGGTTTTTGTATATTTATGAAGGATTCAATTTGTTAAAAGAAGTTTGTTATGTAGGTATTTGTGGTTACTTAGTTATGAGTTATGACTACCTGAATTGTAAGCGTTAACCGCGAAGTAGGCAGCATGGTGGCGTGCGCACATGCCACTTAATCCACTGTCCTAGGTACCAGTCTCTGTATGAGTCTTTTTAATATCTGGTATTCATGCAGAGAGCGTCGGTGGCTCATTGGTATGAGCTGTTGCCTTCCGATCTGGAGGGTGCCGGTTAAATCCCGCCACGTATCAATATATTTTGAAATTGTATGTACGTTTAATCGACGCTCTTACGGTGAAGGAAAACATCGTGAGGCAACCTGCGCATGCTACGAAGAAATTCAAAGGTCCGTGAAGTCGGCCAATACGCACTGGGCCCGCGTGGACGACTGCGGCCTACGGGTAAGCTCGTGCCCCTCGATGGGGACGTAGAATGAGCTGATGATGATTCATGCATATGACCTTATACACGGTCTCTCTCTCTTCAAACTATCGCAGTCTATTGCTGAAAATCGCTCTCCCCCATTTTGCGCCAGATATCCCGGTCCGCGTCTTGGCAATTTTACCGTACGACGCCTTTCGGTCCGATAGGCTGACGACTTGCGAAAGGTCGCTGGTGGAGATTGGATGACGAAAGCGGTGGGCCGGTCTGGCGCATTATTGGGGAGACCTACGTCCAGCAGTAGACTGCGATAGGCTAAAGCGATCCCGGGTCTACTGTTGCTTATCTAGCCTCCACCAACGTCCTTTTGCAAATCGTCAGTCCATCGGCCGAAAGGCGTCCTACGCTACACTTGCCAAGATGCGCTGTCCATTCCAAAACTTATTTCTGGATTTTTCTGTATTCCATCCTACAGCAGCACATCTGTATACGTTGTCAACAACTCTCTTTAAGATGCAAATATGAATCGAGAGAAACCTTTGAGCCAGCAAAGAAGAAATTATATTCTACATTGCAAACGGTAGTAATACATAGGTGACTGTGTTATTTACCATCAAAAGAGCCATATACTCATCTGCATATCTTAAACAACTCCATACAACTACATACAACATGCAGACACAATAATCATAATTCTCTCTTCAATCTATCGCAGTCCACTGCTGGACATATGTCCCGGTCCTCCGCTTTCCTCATCCAACCTCCACCAGCGACCTACCGCAAGTCGTCGGTCCATTGGGCCGGTGGGCGTCCTACGCTACGCTTGCCATGACGCGGTCTCCACTCCAGAACTCGTCTGCTCCAACGGCCATCTGCGACATACGTGACCAGCCCAAATATAATTAATAATATAATAATCAGTTAAGCATTCTGGATTCAAGGAAAAGTTTATTGCTCGAGACATTTATTGCATGCACAACACTCGGTGCAATTTTAAAAGATCTTATTTTAGCGTGCCTTCATAACGAAAGGTCCTTAAGCCTGTTTTACTGGTTCCAATGGAATTCCCAGATGCAGAGGTTCACTTCAGAGACTTGCTTTAGAGGCTCGTTTAGAGGTCGACCGGCTTTTGTTTTTCCACATATTTCAGTCGGGCCAACACGGAGAAAGTTGCAACAGTTCAACACTGACCTAGCTAACCTGATTGCGACTACAAAAGGTCGCGGTGCGATTTATTTTTTTCATGTTGTCACCTCTCGGGGACTTTTGTGTGGTTATGAAGATATTTTTAATATATAATTTGATTATCAAAAATCATTTGATTTCGATGAAAACTATCCTATCTCCCAATTTGGGCTAAATCACAGATGCTTACAAAATTTCATATAAATTGGTTCAGTAGTTTCCAAATTAAACCATAGATTAAGAATTGTTGCGCGCTTATATCTATTATTTAAACATACATTTAAGGGATTTTGTGTTGTATTAGATTCTCTCATTTTTGTATTCTTGAAGCATAATCACTGCAGAATCAATGACATATGCATAACATTCGACATTAAAGCGCGTTTCATTTGCGTTTTATCTTATGCTAATTTTTGGCACTCATGGTCATTTACCATACGTATTAGGATCGTAGCACCTTGTAGAGCTTGTAACGTTCGGGTTTGATAGAGAAAGATAATATGTAAAATTCGTGTTAGATTTGCTTTTTCATGTCATTAAGAGGACGTGGCGGGATTTGAACCTGCACCCGTCAGATCAGAAGGCAATAGTCGAAAATAAGCCAGACGCTCATTGTTATTGGACCACAAAGTCAAGTATCAAAATAGAACCTTCACTAATAAGGTTAATTTTATTGACATCAAACTAATTATGACCGACTCAGTTCAAAAGATTATGGACCTTTAATTTTTTATTTGATTTCACGTACGAGGACGTTTGTATTGTAAGACCAAATACACATGCATACTCAACTGAGGTCATTAATGGCACTTGATTAATATTTTAAACTTTTATCCTCGATATAAGATATTCTCCCGCAGCAAAACAACCATAATTCATGCCCATATTGGATGACGATTTATAACAAAACTATAATAGTTTCACAAAAACACTTAAAACACATGAATAACACATACAACACTTGAAACGAGTTTTTTGACGATAAGGAGTAATGGATTGTAAAGCTAATTTTCTTAAATATAAATAGAGAAACTTATGTATCTCTGTTATGAATAAATTATATGTACGTCGCTCTTTTTTTGCAGTGTCCTTACAGGGTGTCACGTGATCAATGTATCTACGGCTTTATTTATGTAACACCAATGCAATACCATGTGACTAGCAAACAAATAATAGCAAACCTTTGCTTAGTCTTTTTAACTTAATGAAGTGACTTTTCGTTTTGTTAAGTCACGTTAAAACGCGCACCCCGCGGAATATAATTCCGTTATCCATCGGATGACAGACAACTCCAACTTTTGGTTGATTTATGCCATTGTCAACCAAACGCGTTAGCTGTGCCGTGAACCCTCACAATTCATTTATCATCATACATAAATAAATAAAAATAAATCGCACAGCTTGGTCCCAGAGGGGTAGGCAGAGATGATGCTACTACTCTTCACATCCAACACAGGTTTATTTGATAGGTCGGCACACTTGATACCTACCTACTTCGAAAAAGCACGGAGTTCGTTGCCGATCTCAAAATAGGGGGAGTGATAAGGATTCTTTTCCTGTTTGATTAAGACCCTATGTTAAACAACGGCGAAGTGGATTAAGCACAATTGTTTAGATAAAAATCTTTTTTATCTTTTTTTTGATTTAGAAATTGAGAAATATAAAACATGTAACATCCTTCACAGCTTCCCATTGTGAACACTTATTATTTTAAAACGCTTTTTATGACACTTTGTTTCCATCGATTAAGATTGTGGTTTTTCGTCTATCGGGTTGTCCGATGTATTCTGGAATATTTTGTGTTTATGTAAAACATAATAATATTAAATTAGATCCAAATATGTTTTTTATAGTAACAATATAAACTTAAAAGACATTAATATTTAGGTGTTCATAGAAAATATACCGACATTTTGATGATGTCATTCTTTAGCTAATGATTGGAATAGGAATGCGAAATTATTTAAAACCGGATCATGGTAGAATTGAAATGTTTTCGTTTATTTTTTAAGTTTGCCCAGTTCTTGTATCCTATTCAACCTATCGCAGTCCACTGCTGGACATAGGTCTCCCCCATTTCGCGCCAGATATCCCGGTCCTCCGCTTTCCTCATCTTGTATATTAATAACATTTTGACCAATGTTATTGATGTGCACATTCAAAGATCAATACTGAAGTTTAAAACTGTTTGGAGAATTAGAAATGAAAAATTTACGGTCTTAATAAACAGATTGTATAATTTTAAAAGTTCAAAATTCGATGACTGTTTTTTCGAATTATGAGCTACCTTACTTACTATTTATTAATTAAAATTAATTATGGTTAGTTGTTTTTATAAAGCTGTTCTATTTATGAAATGTGTATATGCAATAAATAATTTGAATTCGAAAGGTTTTGATGGAGACTGGCTGACGTAACCGTAGGACCGGGATGTCTGACGCAATTCGGGGAGACCTGTGTCCAGCGGTTGACTGCAACAGGTTGAAGAGAGAAAACAAGTGAAACCTCTCTTCAACGTATCGTAGTCCACTGTTGGATATAGCTCTCCCCCGTTTTGCGCCAGATATCCCGGTCCTCCGCTTTTCTCATCAAGCCTCCATCAGCGATCTTTCGCAAATCTATCGGGCCGGAGGTAGTCCTACTAAAAACTACAACATCAATTAGTGATAATAAAGACCTCGTGCGTTTCGTTTCAAAATTGGTGGTTTGGTGTGACCTTGCATTGACGGCTGATGCGTTGCGTAAGTGCAACCGACCAGTAAGCTCAGACTTAGCGCATATAACTTGTGATTACAGATAAACAGATTCAGTTTTTAATGCTAAGAAACATAAAAACTCATTTTCTCTAGCATAAAATCAATATCAAAATTCATTTAATCAGATTTGGCTTACAAAAAGCACTTACGAACGTCAAAAAGAATACAAAAAATACAAAAAAAAGGTAAATTTAAAATACCAAAGTAAAGCACAATAATGAATTTTCGCGCTCGGAAAAAAGCGCTTCGGCGTTTTGGCCTGTTCAGAAAGAAGCACCCAAGAAAACTCAACAGTACAGCCTTTTTTAAACAATGATTTTAATGTACAGATATTTTATAAAGACTGAATTAGCTGATCACTTTAAGACCATGGATTTTTATCACATAAATATTCGTCAATAGTATAGTACCCTTTTTAGGAAAGGTGGTTTTTATTGTATCTTTAAACATATGTGAAGGTAGTTAACTTCTGCTAATATCGCAGTTAACTTCTGGACATAGGCCTCGTCCATATTTTCAATTCTTCTTTTTTTTCTTAATTTTAACAGCTAATTGATCTACTAGTGGTTCAAAATGTTACGTAGGTAGACCTCCAATTTTGTAATTGACAGTTGTTTTTTCAATGTTGTATTGTAGTCAAGACTTGTTTTTTACACGTTTCACATTACTCCATTGTAATGAAATATTATTATTTTTATTTATTTATTTTATGTTATAAGTGTACAGGACGGTCTGGACGTTCACTTGATGGTAAGTGATACGCCAGACCATGACAGAGCGGCATTAAAGGGGACCAACAACTGATAGACAGTTGTCATTTTCCATCAATGCCGCACTGCGCCCGTCACCCGAGATAACAGATGTCAGGTCTCTTATACCCGGTAATTTCACTAGCTACAGCGCCCTCATCCCGAAACACAAAAGTGCATAACACTCCTGTTTCACGGGATGATATCTGGCACTGCGGTGGTACCTACCTAGACGACTCAGTATTGAATCTACCACCTAGTAATAATTATATGACGCTGGCGAGTCTGTATCATTAAATTGAATGGATGCGCGTGTATTACGTATTGCGCCAGATATCCCGGTCCTGCCTCATCCAGCTTAAATCAGCGACCTTTCGCTTTCGCCTTTCGTCGGTCCATCAGTCCGGGCGCCCTACGCTAAGTGTAGAGAGTGCGCCAAGACGCTGTGTCCACTCAGAACTCGTCTGCTCTTAAAATCTCCTTGCGCATATAAATAAGTCCGTGCCAGTCAAATTAGAGGATGAAACTGGTACTGGTAGATTGTTTTCATAAGAGTACCTATGTTAAAAAATCTTCACTATTTGCATGTTGCAGTCAAAAGAGAGCGTCGGTGGCTCAATGGTGTGGACTGTCGCCCTCGTACCGGGAGGGCTGAGGTTCAAATCCCGACACGTACCAATGTGTTTTCGAATTTTCGAAAAATATATGTACGTTATCCGACGCTCTTACGGTGAAAGAAAACATCGTGAGGAAACCTTCATGCACGCCTGCGAAGAGATTCAAAGGTTGTGTGCGAAGTCGTCCAATCCGCACTGGGCCCGCGTGGACGACTAAGGCCTAATCACTCTATACGGGTAGGCTCGTGCCCCTCGGTGGGGACGTTTAATGAGCTGATGATGATGATGAGTCAAAAGTTTTAAACGAAAACAGACATTTTGGGACCAATCCTTTTTTCGTACCTCGCCATCATTATTTTTTATCTGATAGATTTGTTCTGCCCGTTTTAGCCTTATCTTTTTTCGTCCCTCGCCAGCGTATTTTTTCTGATAGAATTGTTCTGCCCATTTTAGCCATATCTTTTTTCGTCCGTGGTCATCGCGTTTTTCTGCCAGTTTCAGACACTGCTAAGCAATATCTCCTTGCTTGCCAGGTGGGTTGGAGGTAGTAGCATCTTAAATGGTAAGGTTGAATAAGAGGCCGGTCCTTATTAAACATAAGAGGCGATGCCAATCGTTCTCTGCTGAATGTTTTGTCCGCAAACCGCCTATTTTTCATGTTATAAGTGTACAGGACGATCAGGACGCTCACCTGATGAAGTGATACGCGTGACCATGACAGAGTGGCATTGAAGGAGACCAACAACTGATAGACAGTTATTACTCTCCATCAATGCCGCACTGCGTCCGTCACCAGAGACAACAGATGTTAGGTCACATACCCGGTAATTTTACTAGCTACAGAGCCCTCATCCCTAAACAAAAGTGCATAACACTCCTGTTTTTGGATATTCACTTAGCAACAATATTGACGCACCTAACTTTTATTAAAATGTAGTTGTTAGGTTTTTTGCTGTATTATTCAAATTTTGGTTATGTAAAAGTTCAAAGACTTGGTATTCTTTTGTGTAAACGTAATTTTACAGATTCATGACATCAATTAGTGTCATCGGATGGTTCACGAAATATGTTGTCTTTAGTCACTTCATGATTAACGTTAAATTGTTGGTCCAACATCATCATTAAAGTTTGAAATGTCCACCGCTGAACGAAGGCCTCCCTAATGATTTCCACAGAGACCGACCCCTTGCAGTTGATATCCATCTGCTCCCCCACCTTAACCAGTTCATCAGTCCATCTGGTTGGGGGTCGGTCTACGCGTCGTTTCCCGTGACGCGGACGCCACTCGAGAACGTTTCCGCACCTTCGGCCATCGATTCTACGTACTATGTGCCTGCCCACTGCCACATTAACTGGTTATACTGTGGGTATGTCGGTCACTCTAGTTCTACGGATATCCTCGTTCCGGATCTTATCGCGTAGGGAAACCACTAACATAGCCCTCTCCATAGCACGTTGAGCAACCTTGAGCCTTTTTAGGGTTCCGTAGCCAAATGGCAAAAACGGAACCCTTATAGATTCGTCAAGTCTGTCTGTCAGTCCGTCCGTATGTCACACCCTTTTATCTCCAAAACTATTAGCACTACAGTGTTCAAACTTTGTAAGTATATGTATTATGTGAACCTCTCTACGGTTTTGACAAGGAAACAAAAAAAAAGATTGCTTTCTTTCTAAATACGTCATGTCGTTTCGGGTGCCGGATAAGGGCAGCGTTGACATAGGCAAATGACGGTCTTTAGTCAAAGGTTTCCTCAAAATTTCTAGTCATAGGAAGCAATGATGTAAAAAAGTATGGATACGTGATATGCTCACAAAACAATCGAAAAAAGTGTTCCGAATGCAGTGACAGCACACATACACATATTTCGAACACATTTACCTAAACGAAAGAGTACAAACTGTACTCTCTTCGGCGGTTCGTTTTTGAGGCACGGATGGCGTAACTACCTTTATATATACAGAATATCATTGATAGAAAGACGAATTACTGATAGTAATCAGGTCAGCGAACTACTCGTCATGTTTACGCTATTAAACAATTGTATAGGAAGCGTTTTTTTGAAGGTCTGTCGTCTTTGTAGATTTGAATGAGGATGTTTGAAGTATTTTTGTGTGTGTACACATTTTGTACGTATTTGTACAAAGTTGGTTTTAGTTGTTAGACCAGGGCCGCAATTCTACTAATTTGAAACTAGCTGTGCAACGCGGTGTTGCCCGTTGTATAAGATATTCTCCCGCAGTAAAACATAGTTTCAAATCACTTCGCTAAGTCACGTTAAAGCGCGCAGAAAACGCGACGCGCGGCCGCCGCGCGATATAACATTTCTTTATTTTTATGAATAAAAAGGTTTTTTCGAAAATAAATGTAGCTTAAGTTTTTTCTTATGACATGAGCTGCCAAAAAAATCCCGCCCAAATCTGTCCAGCCATTTCAGTGATTACCCGAAACAAAAGACAGAAAGACGGACAAACACAAATTTTAAAAATTGAGTTGGTCTATGTATCGTATTTACATTCATATTCACGAAGTAAAAAACGGTTATTTCAGTATAACAAACAAACACTCAAATTTTATTTATTTCTAATAGTAATTATATAGTAGAATTAAGTATTGTCTTATGGTATTACCAATTAAAATCAAAATCCTACCATAGAACAGACCGATTGAATGTAAAATTTTACTATTGAGACACTAACGATGCTATATGATTTTAAAATGAACGGAATTACGACCTGTTTAACCGCGTTCTCAGAATGTGCGAAATGTAAACGTTACATAAATCGCCCGGGTTTTTCGCGTTCACGTGGAAAGTGTTTCTTATGGGTGTTCTTGGCATTATGTCTAGTCCACTGCCACTTGCTAATCCTGCGGGCTACTTGAAGTTACATAGAAGTAAAATGATGACGAAACTTTAAGGATGGACGGCATCCCTTAGGCAAAAGGAAAAAGTCCCAGCGGATGACAAGAAAAGCAGTAGTAGCATAATAACATTTTGCAAGCATTATTTGGTTTTAAAAATGGCGTCCGATTGTGACGCTTGTCACGATTTCCCATAAAATATGTATAGTTGTATACGCATGCTGTGACAACATAATTTTATAGCGTAATGGCGTACACGAAATACGTGTAAATTAATGATAATGACCGATGTGGTGTAATGGTTAAGAAGTTAACATTTTTTTTCAAAGTGACTACTGCTGTGGGACGCAGATGCCCTTAACAGCTTCACCGGGCAATTGGCGAGCGCAGATGAAGAACCTTCGGGCGTCCCAGACTGGGACTCGAACCTCGGCTTAGGGCGTATCGGGAAGGGCTAACCTAGTATATGTTTAAGGGACTTATCGTATCGCTTAGATAGATCGTCTGCTCGCCAAAGGGAACTTTTAAAATAAGGAAAGAATTAACGAAAGATATATATATTACTGTGAAACTTTCTGTACTCTGAGTACAGAAGTTTTCTTAAAATTGAAAGACTTAAAGTCAAGAAACAGCAAATGTATACCACTCTGCACGAGCCATAGTGATGTGAATGCCACGACGCTGGTCTTCCGAGGCTACCTGCATAGCATTATTGCTATCCACATAAATACATAAAAACTTTTCTTTTTCTTATAGATCGCAAAAGTAAAATTGATGCCTTTGTAGTTAGATTCAGTCTACGATAGTCGATTGAATTCCATTTGTTTTTCCTGTTCGCTGTTTTACTTGTTCTTATTCATGTATGCTGTACATGCATAGCTAATAGATAGTCCGATATCAGTGTTGCCACTCGCATAATACTTCCGGACTCGTAAGTTACGTGGTAAATAAAAAACCATGTGTTTTTCTTTAATCCCTTGACTGATCAATCCAAACACAAACATTTTATTATTTGTCACTCATCGGTGAGTTCGGTGACTGACATGTCATTCATTGTGTTCAATTTATAATTTCATTTAAGTTCACTTTTCATGCTCAGCAGGACAGCTTGTCGCCGAAATGATGATGGTAATCGAGCTGTGCTCCATTCCGATTTATTGAATGAAAAATGAGAAAACAAAATAGTTTCATAGATCATTGTTAAAAACATTTTTGAATTATACACGTTTCTCTATTCAAATTGCGGCCTGTGAATTACTCATCGCGTTAAACTAACCTTAACTTTCGTTGTTTACAACGTTAGAGAGATTTCATAGGAACAATGTTGCAAGTATTTTTTTTTTTTGCGAAATATACAGTAACATTTATGTCTGGCAGCCTAATTGTTATTCTGGTAGTGGTGCGTACGCCAATGACGTCACACTGAGCTAGTGCCGCATGGCAATGACGCATTTACACAGAGGTATGTGAAATGTATGTTACATCACTAGTGTTTTAAAAAAGTTTAAATATTTATATAACTCAAAGGTGACTGACTGGCAGTGATCTATCAACGCACAAGCCCAAACCACAGGACGGATCAAGCTGAAATTTGGCATGCAGGTAGATAGTACGGTATGGTTTGATTAATTTTACCCCCAAGGAAGGTAAAAGAGGATGAAAGTTTGTATGAACATACTCGGAACTGTAAGAAATATGAAATTGCACCTGAAAAAAATGCAGGAGGTAGTACCAATGTGTTTTTCACTTTTAAGACATAGTCCTAGTCTTGTCTAGAAATATTACTAGAAGAGAAATAATGTAGCAGATAAACATGAGCCGAACGAGCCATAGACGGATATGTGGAAAAATGTTTTTGATACGCAATAGCAGGCACACGGAAATGGTTCACTCAATGACACTGCAAACATATAAATTTGCAATATCAGAGATCGTAGTGATACGTTATTGGCCTTTTCAGGGTTTCTGGGTTACCCCGAAACGAAATTCCTCATACCTATGCAGCTAAAAATCTCGTGCGAAAAACGCTTTTATAATTAAAGATACCTACTAAATAAAATAAACATTTGCTAGCTTCTTAACAAAAACAACATAACTTTGTGATAGAGACGACTAATACGGAGAACAAAATGTTTTATTTATCTTGGTTTTCACCTGTCTGCAGACAATGACCACCTAAATGCGACCAATGGATTTCTTTTTTTTCGATAGATGTCATAAGTTTTTAGTATGTAGCACGGTCATATACAAAATCTCGTACATAATTGTACGAGGTTGATAGTGTCCTCGTACCTCGTACGGAATACCACAAATCTCGTATTTATACGAGGAACCTCGTACGTTTTGGCCATTTTTCAGCAGCAAACTGTATTAGAATCGGGAGATAGATAAATGGGTGATATAATATAGGACATATAGGATAATATGGAGCGCTGTCCTGGGTACCGTTATACTGTTTATCCTCACCTGTTTATATTATGTAAAACCTGCCTTTGTACTGTATAGTATATAGAACCATAGTTCTGTGTATTTGAAGGCTTACAAAAAGTGGCCTAAACGTTATTCCTATGTTTAAAACCATGAGTAAATTTCTTCGAAAATCAAATTACCATAGCGCAATGACTAAGCCTGCTTATCTGAAATTTAATGATGACATGATGTAAGATTTGATGCATTAAGAACAACAATGAACATAGCCATCTTCCGTTTTGTATTTCTCAAGGCGATTGTCCGAGCGAGCCAGTTCGCGCGCCAGCTGTACCGGTGCTGGACGCCATTTTTGATCGCGCCACAGATAACGCGATAAAAAGTTTCGCGTGACATTGAATCTTTATTTTTTTTTGTAAAAGAAAAGTTTTAAAAGGTTCTAAAACGGTTTTACTAATGAGTTGTTATTGTTGGTGTGGTGCATTTTTATCAGGTTAGTATTGTGGTTTTTCTGTTTTTTATTTAACAACAGTTTTTATTGATACCTGAACATGAAAGCTGACAGTTTGTTGTTATCTATGAGGTAGGTATTATATTAGCCTAAGATTTTTATAGTCATTGTATATTAGAAATCGTGTCTCAAAATAAATTAGGAAATATTTATTTTATTTCCTGAGGATATAAATATGAAATTGTAGATTTCGAAATATTTATTCATTTACATTGTTGATAAAGTGAGCCGGCCGACGTAAATTCTTATGTCATAATGATAATGGTGTTGCAATGAAATTTTGTCACGTTCCCCATACGATTGAAGTGGCTAAATAGTGTTAATGATAGTAACTTATTCGTGACTTGTTTATTAACTTCATTAATAGAGACCTTAACCTATTGCGAGTTTATGTCGTATAATCTTTAATTCCAAAACATGCTAAATATTAGATACTACTCGTAATTACATAAAAAAGGAATAGTTACTGATTACTCTTAATTCTTTTTAATGTACCCAGTATTTTTTTTTCGAGTGTTCGATAGAGTATTGGTTGACGTGTTCTACATCCTTGCTAGTCAAGCAACTATCGCAATGGTTCCATATCAAATTGGTGACCGAAAATTTTGATCTCAAGTCCTTCCCTACTATGGAAGACACGTTGGAATAAAATAGTTTATTCTCTCTTCAACCTATCGCAGTCGACTGCTGGACATAGGTCTCCCCCATTTTGCGCCGGATATCCCGGTCCTCCGCTTATCTCATCCAGCCTTCAACAGCGACCTTCCGCAAGTGGTCGGTCTTTCGGGCAGGAGGGCGTCCAACGCTACGTTTGCCAAGACGCGGTCTCCACTCCAGAACTCGTCCACTCCATCGGCCATTCTACGTGATCAGCCTACTGCCACTTCAACTTGCTGATCCGGCGGGCTATGTCGGTAACTTAAGTTCTCTTACGGATTAAATCATTTCTGATCTTATCCCTGAGACCCCGAGCATAGCTCGCTCCATTGCGCGTTGAGTGACTTTGAACTTGTGAACCAATCCTGCAGTCAGTGTCAGGTAGTTTATTCACACCATAGTTAACGGCTTAAGGTGATAATATCTAAGGAGGGTTGTCGTTCGCCATTGACTTCGTAGGGCCCGCATGATAGGTAAAGGGCTAATCTGCTTAATCCTGTGTGATAATACCTAGGACTGCCCTGCAGATGTTTAGTCGTTATTTTTCAAATTTTTGCAAATGCTGGTTTGTTATCTATCATCTCTTTTTTTGTTTACTTACTCGACATCATCCAATCGTGCATACATTTTTCTACAAATATTTCATCCTACTCAATTTAGTTTTACTATTTATATGCAGAAAGCCTGTAATTGTTACTGAAATCGAAATGACAGTTGTATTTTTTTCGAATTATCGATTTTTTGGTAATTTAAACTAAATACTTAATTTACTAAAAAATATACCGCTACACTAAACCGATAACTATAAATTAACGTAGAGGGCAGGTTTAACGACGGTTATTTAACGATAACTGGAAATTGCCATTTCACCAGGTGCCGGGTTCGCTCGTTTGTCAAACCTGTCGAAGTCAACAAACTACTTTTTAATATTGATATTCCCAAATTATTTATTGGTACAGACATATAATTATACATAACAATGTAGTAATTTATGTGAAACGTGTAAAAAACATGTTTTTACAGGCAAATAAAACAATGAAAAGAAATTTAAAACAAATTGTCGATTACAGAAATGGGGGCTTACCTACTTAACATTTTGAACCAGTAGTATATTGACTCGACTAGCTGGTTAAAATTAAAAAGGAACACGAAGAAGGTATAAAAATTACATGTAACAAAAATACTCTATGCATGAGCAGAATCTAATTAGAATTTAATCTAAAAATATACGTATATATATTACGATGAATAATGCCACAGATATCCATCATCATCGTCTTAAGCCAACAATGTTATTATATCTGATAATGAATTAAGCGTCAACCTTTAAAAACTCGATTCTACTCATCGAATACTTTATTTTCCCGTTATTTTTTTTCATGTATATTATGAGTCGTCGGTGGCTCAATGGTGTGAACTGTCGCCCTCCTATGTGTTTTTTGTCGAATGTGAATGTAAAATGTGAAATGTGAATGTCGAATTTTCGTTACCGACGCTCTTACGGTGAAGGAAAACACGCCTTCGAAGAGATTTAATGGTTGTGCGTAAAGTCGTCCAACCCGCATTGGGCCCGCGTGGACGACTAAGGCCTAATCACCCTATACGGGTAGGCTCGTGCTCCTTGTTGGGGACGTTAATTGAGCTGATGATGATGAGGATCTTATGAGTTATAATAACAATGTCTGAAATCACAACCGGAAGTGAGATCATAATTTTGCATGCGGGCAAATTCAGGCATTTTCAGGGGTTTTTTTTTGAACTGACTGCTGCTGTCGGCCACAGATGGCCTTTACAACTTCACCGGTCGATTAATTTTCAGGGGTGTCGTCGACCTTTTGTTCTATGGTATCTCAGACTAAGTATATTAAAAAAGTATTTCACGTATCTGAGCCATAGGACTTGATTGATTATCATTCAGGCGGATTTTAATGAATTAGTAACATTATGTCGGTTTCCATATAAAGTAGACACTGAATCGAGTCATTCGGTTTCACTTTCCAAAGATGCGGAATTTGACCTTAAGATTATATTTAAATGGCGATCTTTGCGATGTATTCAATTGTAATCAAGGAAATTGTATACAAGATTGTTTTTTGCATCGGTTTTTATCGTTGAATACTTCCTTTTATATTGAGTTTCTTTTTATTATGAATAGTCAATTACAGTGAGCGTCGGTGTCTTATTGGTGTGGACTGTTGCCTTTCGATTTGGAGGGTGCATGTTCAAACCCCGCCACGTACCAATTTCGAAATTATATTTCCGGCCCGCGCGGATTTCTAAAGTTGTACTCTTGCGCCTCGGTATGGAAGTTTATTGAGCTGATGATGATGAGTCAATGCGAGATCCACTATGATTAAACTTTCTTTTTCTTTCTTTATTATATTTAAGGAGAGTTTTTTCTATGCATAGAAAATGCCACCCTCATAGATAGACAATCTTACATAGTTAAGAGGTCCTACGACTTAAACAAATGTTTACAAATTTGTATAATATTTCGGCTGTCGTTGACGTTGGTGTAGCCAGTATACTGTTACATAAGCCAAGCTCACCGTTGAACCTCACACTCGACAAAAACCGGCTTCTCTCAGCCTCTATCCGGCGGCATTCCATTAGAATATTACACGTCCTCAATGTGTTGCAGCTAAGACAGTTGAGTTTCAATTTTTTCATTGATATTATATATATAATTATATAATATATATATATATATATATATATATATATATTATTGCTAAGAAGCTGCAACACCTTTCCTGATTAAAACCTGATTAAACTTTCTTATTTGGTTAATTTTAAACGTCCATGGAAGAAGCCGGTTTCCTTACGATGTTTAGTTATACCGTGAGAGCGTCGGATAAACGTACGCATATAATTTCGGATATTCGAAAATAGATTGGTACATGGCGGGATTCGAACCTGCACCCTCCAAATCGGAAGGCAACCGTCTACACCAATGAGCCACCGACGAATATCGGCGTATATATATCACAGTGTATGGTTGATACTTACCTACTGAAGGTGGGCTGATAACTTGATTACTTACTTTTTCTAAAATATAATTTTGTGTATAAAATAACAGTAAATTATGTATTTTAACGTACATAAATAATATACATCAATATGAGAATAATTATGTTAATGGTATGTTTCAATATATTGCGGTCAAGATCGCTTACAGATACATTATTTAAACCATTTAAAATATAATAAGATATGCAATCGTTGCGAAATGTATCTAAAAATATACAGTTTTGTATGCTTAAACGGTCTCATCATTAGTATAAATATATATATATATATATATATATATATATATAGTCCCGTGAAATACGAGTGTTTTTCACTTCTGAGTTCCGGGATAAGGGCGCTTTAATTAGTAAAATTTTAATTAGACCTTGCATTCTTCGAGGGTGGAGGGCGCAAGGCGGTATTGACGAAGGATAATCACTATACAGTGGCTGTTTTTCTTCAATACTGCTCTGTCATGGTCAGGCGTGTCACTTACCATGAGGTGAGCGAACTGACCGTTCCGATCACTTAACATAAAATAAATCTTACTAGTGGTCACAATGGTAATTGAATAACCCGATTTACAACTCAATTTGAAAATTGTTTGAGTTGCAATAAAAATTTGCCAGTGTAACTACCGTAAAATAAGAAAAACAGGTGATTACAAATTTGTTATGTTTTATAAACTTGATAAAAATAAACGGTGTCATTGATCATATTAACTTAAGGTGAAATTTGTCATTTGGGGTTATCTCACTGTATAAATTAATACCTACTGACATTCACACATTGCCATCTAGCCCCAAGTTAAGCGTGAAGCTTGTATTACGGGTACTAAACAACTGATAAACATACTTTTTTTTGTAAATACATCCATATTTTACATAGAAAATACCAAAAAAACAAATAAATAATTAAATTTATTGTAATTTTAACAAGGAGCGAAATAAGATATCCATCAATCGTATTGGTCTCGCATGGCAGGCTACGTCCCCATATGCTGTGCACGAAGGTCTGTCAATATTTTTTTATAATTAACAATGTTGTTTCAATTTATGATACTGAGATCTGTGGACACTTTCAAATGGCCTTCTGGATTGTTTATTGTATTCATAAAATATTAAGTCGTAAGTTTAAAGTTATAAATAAACATTTACCTTTTTTATTATTTATATTTTATATAAAACACAAACATACATTTATCTCACAGTTACTGCGATAAACTTGAGTAATAGATTAAAGAATAAATCTCTCTATAAAATACGTAATTATTAATAAGATATTACAAATTACAATAGCATATTATAGTGGCTGATGATGATGAACGAATCCAAGGCAAATCAGTGATAACAAGCATTTATACTTGCCAGCATTCGAGTCTAGCTTATTTTCATATTCTGGGGCCACACTAAGGGAACTGCCATTAATTATCGCGACAATGGGCGTTGATTTCATGTGTGAAAATGGGCGTTACACGTTAACCGTTAGTGTGGCCCCAGCATCTGGCGGTCAGGTGACTAATTTTATTTTTTAAGTAGCCCTTACTAGGTACAACGTAGGCATAGGTAGCCAAATTTTTCATTAGTCATTGACTATAATTCAGTACTATAAAGTTCAAGTAAGTATAAAAGTATATGGTATCTTTTTGGCATGCTTAAAATAAAGATTTCATATCAATAATATTGATGTATTTCCCACGAGACTGACCCAGACTGCCGTCCATCTTCATCCTTGGGTGAGGTCACAAATGTATAGTTGATTCAATTCCATCACGATCAATCAAAGTCCGTTGTCTCGTGGCCTAGATTCAAATAACACACTGAACTGGTGTTGCGAACTCCTTTTAGTCTAACCTCTTTGGCCCACTGTCACGTAGAAAAAAAAAGTCACTTTCGCGCCAATTTTTTTCTCTTGTCTCAGAATATGTTTTGACGTAACATTAAATATGGTGGTCGGCACTGTTCATTACACGATTTGCAAGCAAATCAACTAAGTAATTCAATGAAATAAAGTCGAGCTTAAAAAAAGTATACGTACGGATGTAGATTTGAAAGATTTTGGCACACCCGCAACGCCCTAAGCCAAAGTTCGAGTCTCATTCGAGGACGCCCTTAGCAGTAGCAAGATCGAAAAAAAAAAGATTTTGGCCTTTAATATGGTAGCGTTTTAAATATCGCGGTAGTTAAGTGTCAGCTTGACTACAGCAGGCTGTCCAGTCATGAAAACTCCTTTTTTTACTGCTGGGCCAGATGGCCTTCATAGCTTCACCGGGCAATTGGCGAGCGCAGATGGCCTCAGCCAATGATGTAAAAAGTATAGATTCGTGATATGCTTACAAAACAATCGAAAAAAATCCGAATGCAGCGACAGCACACGTACACATATTTCGAATGAGCGTACATTTACCTAAACAAAAGACTATAAACTGTATTCTCTTTGGCGGTTCGTTTTTGAGGCACGGGTGGCGTATCTACCTTTATATATACAAAATATCACTAGCGTCAGCCTTAACATTTACAAGACGTGCCTAAGGGCGTCCCAGAGTGGGACTCGAACCTCTGTCTAGGCTTTGCGGGAGGGCATGACACCTCTGTTAACTCGAGTTTTAAATTTATAGATTTGAAAGAATGTGAAAAGAGTTCATTGTACTGCAGTGGGCGTTGTATGGGTTTAACGAGTAACGTCGTATAAAAATGCCAATAATTATATATGTACATTTAACATGAATGCATAAGCTGCTCGATTGATTGACGGACGAATGCTCCTTTTTTCTATTTGAAACTGAATTTCCATTGTATTACTGCGACATCATTTAAGTTTGTTATTTCACTGAAATGCATGATTAAAATAATAATGCTATCATTTCATCATCGTCGTCATAATTATTCTTAAATCTGTCTTTATCTACTCGATAAGAAGAAAACTGAGAAAATAATATGTCAACCATGGACATATAAAAAAATACAGATGGAGTCTCGCTAACATCACAAGTGTATCAAAATCCGGCCAGGTTTTGTATGGAAAACCATAAAATATTAAGACTTGACGTCTCGGAGTAAATACAAGCCAATAATGTAAAAAGTATAGGTTCGTGATATGTTCACAAAACAACTGAAAAAAGTTCCGAATGAGCGTACATTTACTAAAACAAAGAGCATGGCTTGTGTTGCAAAAAGCGTGTTTAAAACCGCAGTGAACAAAAGGGAAACAATCCAAAAATTACGTATCATAGGTAAATGAACAATTCGATTACATATTTTTAGTTTAAAACACTAAAATTAGTACACAAAAGAATATTTATCAAAATTACATCATAGCAGCTGTCACTTTGGGGGACACATCTTTTATATTAATGACAGTCCGTCCGTATTTTTTAAACGTCCATGATGTAAACATATTTTTTTTCGTACATGTAAAGCACATCCTTGATCACGATCGCCGATGATAATTGGGCCAATTCGATAGTCATCAATCAAACGCACAATTGTCTCGTGTCCCAGATAAGAAAGAATAGCGATACGGAACACGTAACGCGATAAACGCTGTGTTACCTAACGCCAAATGTCTAGGTCGGACTAGATCGAAGTTCAAGAACAATCTAGAAAATATAAAGAACTCCCCCTGAACAAACATTTGTTTCGAAAGCTTTTTATACAGGAATAATGAAAGGAATATCTCAACTACAGTGAAACTTAAGACATTGTCGTCCTCGTCTACCGAAGAAAATTAGCGTAAGATACCAACCCCCCACGACGAACCACCTGGTGTAATGGTTGAGAAGTTGACTACTACACCAAGGGTTCCGGGTTCGATCCCCGGTCAGTACAAACATTTGTGCATGAACATGTCTGTTTGTAATGGTCTGGGTGTTTCTATGTATAAATTGTATGTATTTACAAAAAAAAAGTATATCCGTATTGAGGAACAATATAACATGCTAATGCTTAGTTCGGGGCTAGATGGCGCTGTGTGAATGTCAGTGGATCTGGATGTTAGTACCTAATAACTAAACGAGACCTAGAAATATCACTCATATGCTTCATAAACGAACAGAATACAGTGACCACCATCAGCAATGGCCTTGAAGACATTTGTTGTGGCTACAGCGCACTGTCCTTAAAAGTGAGCCGGCATTTGCGCAGTATTGCTGGGAAACTGCGTCGACCCCCTGCGTCCATAGCAATATTGGCTTAGTCAGTGACGTGCACAGATATTACGAGTAAGGTATGCAAAGTGAGTGACACTTATCGCAAAAACAATAATTTACATTTTTGACAAATTGGGTGCTGTTAATGACAGCAGATCGCCTATGGTTTCAAAACTGTAGAGGAAAATGGGCGAATAAGGGGGGATCATTTAATATGTAGGCGATTTTCCGGGTTGTCTGGATGCACAGGGTATGCACTGCTTATTTGAATATATGGAGTGCACGCCACTGGGTATAAAGTATAGATTCGTGATATGCTCACAAAACAATCGAAAAAAGTGTTCCGAATGCAGCGACAGCACACATTCACATATTTCGAATGAGCGTACATTTACCTAAACAAAAGACTACAAACTGTATTCTCTTTGGCGGTTCGTTTTTGAGGCTCGGGTGGCGTATCTACCTTTATATGTACAGAATATCATTGGGCTAAGTACTGAAATGAGCCGCGGGCAATACCGCGGGGCGCTGCTAGTTTTCCATATCCAACAGTCTGCAATACACACGAGTGCAATTGTGCAAGCGCCCAGTATTTCAATGGCCGGACTGTAGTCACGCACGCATGCGCGCACTTACGTGCAAGGTACCGCTTCCATAATGTGCGGTGCACTAGTCGACGCCCGGGTTTGCCCGATGACCCAGTTTCGTGACTAGGAAGAACTGCTTAAATATCCACTGACATTCACACAGCGCCATCTAGACCAAGTAAAGTGTGAAGGTTGTAGTATGGGTACTAAACAACGAATAAACAAAATACTCTCTTTGGAAACCTATACTAGGTAACCTAATATACTACAATTTGTAAAAATTGAACGGGAGATCAGTGCGCTTATTTCATGGTAAGTGATACGCCCGACCATGACAAATTCAGTGTTGTAGTGTAAAAGGAAACTAAAAACAATAGGTAGTCATTATTTTTCCGTCAACACTGCTCTACGCCCGTCACTCGAGACGGTAGATGTTGGGTCTCTTATACCCGATGATTTCACTAGCTACAGTGCCCTCATCCCGAAACACAGAAGTGCACAACACTCCTGTTTCAAGGGACGATATCTGGTATTCCGGTGGTGGATATTTATTTTATTTATTTATTTATTTTTTAATGGACGTCGGTGGCTCAATGGTGTGTACTGTTGCCCTCCTACCGGAAGGGATGAGTTCAAATCCCGCCACGTACGTGTTCTCGAATTTTCGAAATTATATATACGTTATCCGACACTTTAACGGTGAAGGAAAACATCGTGAGGAAACCTGCGCACGCCTGCGAAGTGATTCAAAGGTTGTGCGTGAAGTCTGTCAATCCGCACTGAGCCCGCGTGGACGACTAAGGCCATAACACCCTTACGGGTAGGCTCGTGCCCCTCGGTGGGGACGTTCGATGAGCTGATGATGATGATTTATTTTGTATGTTGTTTGTCCACAGGAGGTTAAGGATGAGAGCGACGGATGCGGCGGCAAGTTCTCCGCGCTCGTAGTCTCCGACAAGTTCCAGGGGAAGCCACTGCTCGCTCGCCACAGGTCAGTTCACCAATCGGAATTTGGTATGGACAGCTGGCGCCCTGGATGCTAGGCTACATTTTACTACGGGAAAATATCTTATGCCGCGGGTGAGACCGCGTGGCTCCGCCAATATTATATAAACAAATATCCACTTACATTCACACAGCGCCATCTAGCCCCAAGTTAAGCGTGAAGCCTGTAGTATGGGTACTAAACAACGGATAAACATACTTATATACATATTTATTGTATATACATGTTACATACCATATAGAAACCACCCAGACCATTACAAACAGACATGTTTATTCACACAAATGTTTGTACTGCCCGGGGATCGAACCCGGAACCCTTGGTGTAGCAGTCGACGTCTCAACCGCTGCACCGAAGGGAAGGTGCCTACCCCTACAAGGTGATTAGTTTAGTCGTCCACGCGGGCCCAGGGCGGATTGGCAGATTTCACGCACAACCCTTGAATCTCTTCGTATGCGTGCAGGTTTCCTCACGGTGTTTTCCTTCACCGTAAGTGTCGGATAAACGTACATATTCGGAAGTTCGTAAAGATTGGTATGTGGCGGGATTTGAAGCTGTACCCTTCAGATCTGAAATAAACAGTCCACACCAATGAGCCTCTGACATTCATATCTAGACATATTGTAATTGTTAATACTCATAGACATAATTATATGAATAGAACTAAACACAGATACGATTATAATTAAAATTAAAGATAAGCATTGGTTGTGGACAAAAGAAGGCATTAATGAGTTGTGTCTACGTGCCTAAAGGCTTGTCTGTGGTAAGATAATGCGTGATGCGCACGGTCACCAGTGTTGTTTATGGTAGAGTAGACAGACTTTGTGCGGTCCTTATTAGGCTGTGCCTTTTTAGGGTTCTGTAGCCAAATCAAATAGCGCTACAGATCTCGGTCGCCCGCTTTCTTTATCCACCCTCCGTCAGCGACCTTTCGTCGGTCCATCTGGCTTGTTATATTACCAAGTGTACAGGACGGTCAAGACGCTCACCTGATGGTAAGTGATACGCCTTACCATGACAGAGCGGCTTTTTGATGGAGACCAACAACTAATAGATAATTATTGTTCGCCCGACACCCGAGACAACTGTTGTTAGGTCCATTATATCCGCTTATTTTTCTAGCTACAGTAGCTCGATGTTTCGGGATGACAGTCCCGAAACATCGAAGTATAAAAAACTTCTATTTCACGGGACGATATCTGGCACTGCGGTGGTACCTACCTAGACGACTCAGTATCGAGTCTACCACCTAGTTAATCGTGCTTAAGGGCTTCCTACGCTACCTCGTACTCCTCCGAGTACTCCTGTAAATTGCAGGTTTTTCACTTTTGTGCCTTGCCTTTTATATTTATGACATCAACTTGGGTTTTTTTTTATAAAGTGGTTCGGTGACGAAGATATGATGCAACCATCGAATTTCTACGCAAGTGATTACCAAACTTAAAACCTAAACATTGTATTTCCATACATGGTCGCAAAAAGTCGAATTATCATTTTCTGCCTCCAATTAACGTACAAAATCGCATTTAATGCAAAATTTGAACGCAGATTGACGTCATCTTCTAAAAACCTACTTAGCATTACTATCGCTATGTCAAAAGTCAAACCTAAGCACAAAAGATTGAAAAAGTTTCAAAAGAAATCTAGATAGGTAACCGATGGATGATAAGTGTTATTGTTGGAAATATCTGAATGAACAATCGCCAGTTTGCATATGCGATTGTGTTTTCGCGATGTGTGCTATAGATACTGTTTTTCTTTCGTACACAGATACAGAACAATTACTACATTCACAAACTTAGGTTCCACACAACACACATACACACATATAAGCACATACATACACAAACACACGCACGTACAAATGAACGCAAACACACGTACACACACACACAAATACTACACTACACACACACATATACACACATGCACGCAAGTACAAAATTTATAATTGTATATAACTAAATTTGTATGTATGCGAAAGGTCATAATAATAACTATTTCCAAAAATGTTTTATGTTTCATGTTAAGTAGGGGGCCTGGTGACCTGTATCACGGGTCTTTGAACCTACATAGGCACCAGTCTCCCACGAATGGCTTCAAAGGTTTATTTTTGTTAATTTTAAGGATTTTTGTAATTTGTGTTTCTGTGTCATTTGTGGTGAGAAATAAATAAATCTTATTATTATTATTTTTAACGTTTCCTTTATATAAAGCACACGTTCCTTATACATCTAAGACCTTGGATAATGCTGCGTGTAATGAAAAGGTATGGCTATGTGACGCGATCGATTTGTTGTATTTTTAACAGACTTCAAAATAGGAGGTTACTCAATTCCACCGTATACATGCATTTTTTTATGTTTGTTCGCGGATTTCTTTGTCGTTTATGGACTAATTTTGATTGTTGGAAAGAGGGTACATCAAAGGTGGTTTCAAGATACCGAAGCCAGGGTTTGATGTAGGCAGACAAGAGAAAACGAACATATAAAAATTGACTTAGTGCTACTTCATTGCAGTATATTTATTCCAGTTAATATTTATATCTACTAGGAATCACTCGATATTGAAAAAGAAACTCTTCAGACGTAAAAATTCTTAAAGAATAAAAAGGTTATTTTTAACATTTTAATTTAAAATGGTTGTTTTTTTGTAAAAAAATATTTTTATAAATATTCAACTGCACAGATTAGGTTTTCCTTCATTATATTACTTATATTACATATAAGTAATATAATGAAGGAAAACAGCGGGGAAAGCTGCGCGTGCGCACGAAGTAATTCAAAGGTTGATCTTGAAGTCGGCCTAAACTAAGACTAGAGATGACCTTAGTTTTAGAAATGGGGCTTTTTGAGAAGATAAGAAGGGCTAGATCGGGCTAGATGGAGCTTCAATAATCAACAAAAGAATTTTTGAACAAATAATGCTGAAATAATCATAGAGCGTCGAAAACACTGCTCCGTGACCGATGAAATAGCGGGAAAGTAATTGTTAGCATGGCGAAAACTTAATACTTTTCTAATATTTCCAAGACAGTGAAAAAGTGCTAGATGGCCTTTTCGAGATTAATAGTTAGAAAAGGAGTTCACATATTTTAAAAAGTGCTAGATCTAGCTCCAATAGGGCAAAGGTGGCAACACTGGGCACGTTAAGCCATCGGTCCAGATACAACAATCTCCCTATAAAGCATGCTTTGTGGGATGGCATGTGCACAATGATGTAAAAGTATAGATTCGTTATATGCTCACAAAACAACCGCAAAAAGTGTTCCGAATGCAGCGACAGCACACATACACATATTTCGAATGAGCGTACATTTACCTAAACATGAGCCTACAACTGTATTCTCTGGCGGTTCGTTTTTGAGGTACGGGTGGCGTATCCACCTTTATATATACAGAATATCATTGCCTGTGCACTGTACTGATATGATATAGGCTAGGATTTGAAGCCATTTGGTTTTGCGGTTGAGACGTCGACTGCAAAACCAAGGGTTCCGGGTTTGATCCCCGGGCAGTTCAAACATTTGTGTGCATGAACATGTCTGTTTGTATTGGTCTGGGTGTTTTTCTATGTATAATCTGTATGTATTTACAAAAAAAAAAGTATTTAAGTATGTTTATCCGTTGTTTAGTACCCATAATAGAGGCTTCACGCTTAACTTGGGGCTAGATGGCGCTGTGTGAATGTGAGTGGATATTTATTTTTATTATTATAGGCTTATATTTATAGTATTATAAGCTCTGACCTCAAAAAAGGACTTGTTTATACAAACAGAATACTCATTATTTTATGATAACTCATTGTTTGTAAACATGTTACAGCTCTAAACACTAAGTCTAATTTGGTAATTGTTTGAACACAAACGAGTTGTTTGATGAATGAATGGTATCTGTCAATTTACAGTTCGTTAATATTTTAAAAAACCTTGTCACAATGAAAATGACAAATGTTCTTTTTTTAATCAACTAAGTGTACGGGACGGTCGGGACGCTCACCTAGTCAGTGATACGCCTGACCATGACAAAGCGGCATTGAGAAGACTTACAACAGATACAGTTATTTACCTATTCTCCATCCAGTGCCGCACTGTTCCCGACACCAGAGACACATATGTTAGGTCTCTTATACCCGGTAATTTCACTAGCTACAGTGCCCTAATCCCGAAACACAAAAGTGCAAACTCCTGTTTCACGGGACGATATCTCGCACTGCGGTGGTACCTACCTAGACGACTCAGTATCGAGTCTACCACCTAGTAAATGAGTATTCGAGTGATGAACAAGTTCTATAGAGAAGAGTGATGATTGCGTCTTAGTAGGATACGTTCCGATAAGACATGCGTATGGTCGCTGTCGAAGGATGAGGAAAGCTGCACCTCCCAACCTGGTGTTGCCGGCGGTCGCTTTCACCTCATATAGGGACCTTTCACCGATTTTTAATATAGACACATCAAAAGTGCCCCCCACCCAAGTCGTAAATAAGAACGTTTCTCACACCTTTTATATTCCTGTCCGAGACGTAAGCTAAAGCGGCAGCGGTAGGCTCACTCGTGATTCTAATTTCTAAGCACTTCTTATCCTGCTACGGTCGCGGCGACTTTAGTTGTCTGCCGTTGGCATCGTTGAAATAAGCCGGCACAGTTATTACCGCTTTGTCTACTTTGTCACCTAAATAGTCCTCTGCCGTTTTTTTCATGTAGTAAATGATCATGCTACCGATTTCCTCCGGTGACCAGGTAGTTTGGGCGGGCGCAGGACAGTGTTGATGGATGAATAATACCTACTTTCCTTCAAACCTGCTTTTGACATGGTCAGGCGTAACACTTACCACTAGGTGAGCGTGAGCACTGATCGTCCCGTCCACTCACATGGAAATGTGCAAAATAACGGACCATTTCCACCAGTGTTGCCACTTTAGTTTTAGAAAAAGGGTTTTTTGAGAAGTTAAAGGGCTAGTTAGGGCTAGATTGGGCATCAAAAGATTTTCTGTTCTGAAAATTCTGAAATAATCATGTCGTGAAGGCGTTTTGTTAGAGCGTCTCAAAAACGTCATAATGACCGATGAAATGGCAAAAAAGTTAGTAGCATGTCGAAAACTACATAATTTGATAATATTTTTAAGACAATGAAACGGAGCTAGATTGCCCTTTTCGGGCTAAATCGTTAAAAGGAGTTCACCTATACTAAAAAGTTCTACATCTAACCACAAAAGGGCTAAAGTGGCAACACTGATTTCCATAGCGGGCAGTATATGTAGGTAGGTACAATGCAGGATTATCATGTATATAATAAAATGGGTCGCACGCACATACGCAAAACACATGTCACAGAAGGTTACATACATGGTACAAACAAACAAACGTACATAATGTACCTTATTAGTATGGTACATCAATTAGAAACGCGGCGGTAAACAATGTTGTGGAAATACAAAATTGCGGTGCCATTTTGAAATATAATACGCTTTAATTGAAATCTGCATAGATTGTGCGCGTCAAGTAGCAGGCGATTGAAAAATAAACTAAATCCTTTTTATTAACTAACTGTTCCCCGCGGTATCCACTGAGTTCATCATCATCATCATCAGCTCATTAAACGTCCCCACCGAGGGGCACGAGCCTACCCGTATAGGGTGATTAGGCCTTAGTCGTCCACGAGGGCCCAGTGCGGGTTGGACGACTTCACACATAACCTTTAAATCTCTTCGCACGCGTGCATGAAGGTTTACAAACGATGTTTTCCTTCATCGTAAAAGCGTCGGATAACGTACATATATTTTCGAAAACACATTGGTACGTGTCGGGATTTGAACCTCAGCCCCCCCGGTAGGAAGGCGACAGTCCACACCACAGATTTCCCAATACAGGAGATGGGGCAAGCCGCGTTTAAAGTGCGACAACTGTAAGCTCAACGAGCATACACTGGCTGCCAGTTTACGCTCTGTGAGACGAGTCAACACGCACGAATATTAGAATAAATTACCGTTTTTTCCCAAAATGCCATCCTGTGCAATTGTAACATGCCATCATCGCAATGAATCAGTAAATTTACCAAGATATATAATAACTTTTCACAGGTAAGAACCGAAAAGAAATTGCGACACTGCGACTGCCTATAAACTTGGCGGCTTGTCCAGTCTAATGTATATTCTGATGTCTGTGGTCCACACCATTGAGCCACCGACGCTCTTTCACTAAGTTATTTCTAAGATATTCTACCGTAGTAAAACATTGCTTCATTTTTTCAAAATAAAAAGTATTGTCTAAAATAAAAGAAGCCTATGTTTTTCCTTATTGCATCAGCTACCTGCCATAAAATGTCCTCTTCTAAATCGGTCCAACCGTTTCAGATATTATAAGAACAAACAAACATTTAAAAAAATAAAATTTGGTGTATATACTCTGTACATATTCATATGCATGAAGTAAAAAATGGTTGTTTCAATAACCAGACACTTCAATTTTATTTATATGTAATAGATTTCTCTCTTCAACCTATCGCAGTCCACTGCTGGACATAGGTCTCCCCCATTTTGCGCCGGATATCCCGGTCCTCCGCTTTTCTCATCCAGCTTTCACCAGCGACCTTCCGCAAGCAATAGATTTATTTTTCCTTAATCGTCCCCATGCTCCCGTCAACCACACAGCGGTCGGGAGCATGGGGAAGTATAGAAACCCATAGACTAAAACCTAGTAATTTATCTTATATACTCCCATAATTTTAAGTTCAATACAAATATGTTTATAGCTTAGAAATATTACGAGTAGCATAAATAGAGAAGTGCTGGACCCTAACTCTGGCTTCTCTTAAATTACCTATTATTACTTTTCCTACCCATTTATAAAAAAAAGAAGATTCGAACCCACGACCTCTGGTTCACGAAGCGAATTGATCTCTACGCTTACACCATTATACCGGGCAGGTCATGACATAAAAAAAATAGAAAAAAAATAATGTACTGTGTTTGTTTGCAACTCACTCTTGACCGTTTCAAACACATTATAATAACAATAACCCGACTCAAATATATATTCTCTTTTGCAGACTCGTGAACTCAGTGCTTCAAGAAGAGCTCAAGACTATCCACGCGTTTACACAGAAAACATTAACCGTAGAACAATGGAAAGCGCAATCGTAAAATTGTAGAACATTATACAATGATATAGTAGCCAAGTAGTTTTTATTGAAACCTTTTAAAAAATTTATAGGATATAAAGTCAAATTTAAAATTTTAAAAAAGGAATTCGAAATTTAAAAAAATGTTCAACGGAATGGACAATTTGTACACAGTGAGTGTGTCGGCGCCCGGGAAAGTAATACTCCACGGTGAACATGCGGTCGTCTATGGCAAGACCGCCATAGCCGTCAGTTTGGGGATGAGGAGCTCTATTGTGATCAAGGTAAGGTTGAGTTTTCGTTGGTTAACTTTGACAACGAGTTTTTCTTGGTTTTTTTTTTTTTCGTTCTTAGTCGTAAGTTCTGGCAAAAAAAACGTAACATAATTGAATTTTTCTTTCAAATTTAAATGTTGGTCAGTATTTTTTGTCATTTTCAAGATATTACATCGCATCTAGCTTCTAACTAAAACAAATAAAAAAATAATAAGAAAATGATCAGACGAATAACCAAACGTAAGATACTTTACACATAAGTAAAGTTAAAATAGGAGACGTTTGGACATAATGATAGATCCTTGTATGAAGCTTTACTTGGCACATAGAACTAACCCTAGGAGTAGTGGCGTGAACAGAGATTATGAGTAGGGTATGCAAAGTGAGTGACACTAATCTCAAACACAATGAATAATTAATAGTTTTGGCAAATTGAGTGCTGTTAATGACAACAGATCGCGTATGGTTTCAAATCTAGAGGAAAATGGCCGTATAAGTGGTAATCATTAAATATGTTTGCAATGTTCCGAGTTGTCTGGACGCCAATTTATGCACAGCTTATTTGCATATATGGAGTGCACGCCAATGCCTAGGAGCTCACGACTTGACGATTGGTATTGATTGGTTGGTGGTGTAGCAGTAGAATCATGGGACAGAAGCGGTTCACTATCCACCTGGATGAGGACTATAACTAACGATCTGACTTGAAATGGCTTAAAAGTATAGAGTTCGAGAATGCTGGATTAACATTCTGCATTCAGTCTACTGTCAGTAGGCTACTGCTGGGCAGGTCTCTCCCATTTTGCGCGTCTCGGCAAGCGTAGCGTAGGACGTCCTCCGGCCCGATGGACCAACGACTTGCAAAAGGTCGCTGGTGGAGGCTGGACGAGAAAAGCGGAGGACCGGGATATCTGGCGCAAAATGGGGGAGACCTATGTCCAGCAGTGGACAGCGATAGGTCTACTTATTCAGCCTAATTGTACATTGAGAAAGAAAAAAATTACATCACTGCCATACCATTGTCGTCACCGTGGGCGTGCGCAGGTTTCCTCACGATGTTTTCCTTTACAATAAGAGCGTCGAATAACGTAGATATAATTTCGGAAATTCGAAAACACATTGGCACCTGGTGGGATCTGAACCTGCACCCTCCAGATTGGAAGGCAACAGTCCACATAATTGAGCCACCGACGCAAATATTTGATGACTTTGAAATAAATAGTTTTTAGCAAAACTCGCAATTTATGTAAGTTTGAGATATCCGCTCGAAACAAGAACCTCTTTACTGCGTATAATCTTCTAGTACTATTCTAAAAAGGGTTGTTACTCTCCACTCCATATTTGATGACGACTCATTTTGTGTAATGGTTAAGACGTCAGCTACAACACTACGGGTTCTGGGTTCGATTCCCGGGCAGTACAAGCATTTGCGTTATTTATTTATTGAATGCCTACCATTACCTTTGATTTCTTGCCGAATTCTTCTTGTTAGATAACAACCCTCCAGCCGGTGGAAGATTCAATAAAAGTAACTTATTTTTATTCAAAAGGAGGAATCATTTAAAGATTTATTTGAATAAAGCGTTTTGAGATTAAGTTTGAAGGCTACCAAGCGTGGCGATTAAGATGAAACCCATCATTATCGTGGAGGAAGCTCTGAGCAAGCACAAAGGAAACTCGAAGCTCTAAGCTCTCAATGATGTGTAAACACAACTATATAGAAGACAACATTATATAGTCCCAAGCACGTTTCAGATATTCAACAAATAGCACGTCAATTTCCAATTTAAAATACACAAAACACGAGATACATTATTCATATGAATAAAATAAGCAAACCTTCTTGGGCCGTTGAAATATTGATAAACAGTAAGTGGTAACACGTGTCTGCATGATTTTATGCGTGACCTCATAAGCCGTTGTCAACAATCTATGAAGAAGCTATAAGTTTAATAGGGCAGTACATTAATTCAATGAAAAGTCTCTTAGTTTTTTTTTTATGACAGTCAGTGGTCGGGACGGTGAGTTCGCTCACCAGGTGATAAGTGATACGCCCGACCATGACAGATGCAGTGTTCAAGGGAATAAATAATAGTAGTTACTCATTACTTTCCAAAACTGGCCTGCGCTTGTCAACCTAGAACTAGTCTTCTCATCGGTAATCTTACAGAAGTGCTAAACACTATTTCACGGTACGATATCTGGCACTGCGGTAGTACCTACCTAGACGACTCAGTACCGAGTCTACCACCTACTAAAATTGGTATTGGTACCTAGTAAATGTATTTTAATGGGTCAATCACAAGGCATAGTAAACTTTTTGAACGCCGAGAATCCAGACACAATAGAAAATCCATTGCGTCTGGCGCCTTGAGGCGTCATTGGCGATCAAAGGGTACAATAAAAACCGAAATTCCAGGAGATCAACACGCCGAAGGAGCCAGCCGTCTTCATCCACATGCCGAGCGTGGAGTTACAAGAGATTATTCCGCTAACGCCCACCGTCAAGTCCCTCTTCTGCCCAAGACTCTTGCCAGGTATCACCGGCAAATTTTCCTGGCGGCTGCCCGACAAGCTAGACCATGATCTTCACTTGAAGCGGGTGGACGAGTTTCTGCACACCATCAAGCCGAACTTCGACGCGTTGCCGAACAACCAGAAGAATTCGTTGAGGAGTTTCCTGTACTTGTTCTCGGGGATATTTGGCAGCACCAGTATGCCGGTGAAGTCGATGGATATATCTATGGGCTCGGAGTTGACTATAGGTAATGAAGTTTTGTTTTTATATGTATTTTATTATGTGACAATGTGAATAGGGCGGTCAGAACGCTCACCTGATGGTTAGTGATACGCCTGACAATGACAGAGCGGCATTGAAGGAGACCAACAACTGATAGACAGTTATTATTCTCCGTCAATGTTGCACTGCGCCCGTACATACATACTCGCAGTGTGGGACATCCGGCGACCCGATGGACGGACGATTTGACGAGGGTGGCTAGTGGAGGATGGATGCAGGCTGCTCAGGACCGGGATAGATGGCGCTCATTGGGGGAGGCCTATGTTCAGCAGTGGCGATGGTGAGCTTATTGATTCATACACACTAATCAAAAACTATGATATATATAACTTTTTTATATAACTGACTACTGCTGTTGGCCGCATTGGCGAGTGCAGATGGCTCTCAGCTCTTTAGGGTAGGCTCACGCCCCTAGGTGGGGAGGTTATAATGAGCTGCTGATGGTGATAATGAAATGTGTGCTAGGTGCGGGCACCGGTAGCTCGGCCTCGTTCGCCGTGTGTTTAGCGGGCGCGCTAATCCAACTCCTGAAGCTGAAGAGCTCCTCCAACTACGACGCGTTCTACGACGAGGACTTCACCATGAACGAGAAGGAGACCATATCGGAATGGGCGTACAACTGCGAGAAGATCATGCATGGGAATCCGTCTGGTAAGTGTTCTTGTCATTATTTGGCTATTTACCTTTTTACATTTTTGACTTGTAATACTTTTTTTCTGTTAAGTTGGCTATTTGACATTCTTTTGAGAATTTTATATATTGACAACCCGTGTGGTGTAAGGGGAGATATTGGTCTGGGTGTTCCTATATACCAAACTCGGCTTAAAAATAATTTATTCAGTTTAAGCACGAAGTATTAACACGATCTATACATATATGCATTGTGTGTGAAGTCGTCCAATCCGCACTGGGCCCGCGTGGACGACTAAGGCCTAATCACCTTATACGGGTAGGCTCGTGCCCCTCGGTGGGGACGTTTAATGAGCTGATGATGATGACATACTAAAAAATAAACATTTTAAATTTTTGTCTGTCGGTTTGTTCCGGATATTGAATCTCTGAAATGACGGGACATATTTGGACGGATTTTTTTATGGCAGGTAGCTGATGTCATCATCATCACTACACTCTAAAACGTTTTCATTCTTTCTTTTTAAAACGTCCACTGCTGAACGAAGGCCTCCCCTAATGATAATCACGCGGGCCGATCCCTAGCAGTTGACATCCATCTGCTACCTGTCTCCTTAATCAGGTCATCCGTCCATCTAGTTGGTAGCTGATGTAAAAAGGAAAAATTTAGGCTACATTTATTTTAGAAAAAAATATTTTGTATAATTAAAAAGGTTTTTCGGGTTATTTAGGTTTATAAGGTCGTGTTTGCTGCGCGTTGTATTTTAGGTTATGTTTCACTGTGGGTTTTATATTTACATGCGGGTTATAGTACACACACACAGACAAGGGCACAACCAGTACAATATAAAATAAGAGTCTAGTGTGTAAATGTGCAAAGTGGTATCCCAATGGCAAGGGCCCTGAACCGGGCGGCTGTAAACCTTGACACTAATGCAATAGAGGTCATTTTCATTCAAACGTCGCAATACGAACTGTCACTTATAAATAAATTATGCGTTAGAACGCAATCTGGACTCACTTTTACTTAATTAATATCCATTGACGTTCATACAGCGCCATCTAGCCCCAAAATAGCATTAGCCTGTAATAAATACTAAAGAACGGATCCTACATAGAAAACACCCAGACCAATACAAACAGACATGTTCATACACACAAATGTTCTGCCCGGGGATTGAAACCGCAACCCTTGATGTAGTAGCCGATGTCTCAACAATTACACCAAATAGTTGTCTAGAAACAGTGATGTAAAAAAGTATGGATTCGTGATATGCTCACAAAACAATCGAAAAAAGTGTTCCGAACGCAGTGACAGCACACATACACATATTTCGAATTTCGAACACATTTACCTAAACAGAAGAGTACAAACTGTACTCTCTTTGGCGGTTCATTTTTGAGGCACGGATGGCGTAACTACTTTTATATATACAAAATATTATTGTCTAGAAAAATAAAGGAGATTCCGTGCCTAGGAATACAGTGATCGTGATAAAACTTATTAACTTAATGGAATAAAGTTCATGCAACGACTTAACACAGGACTACGGCCTTTTAATCTCATTAATGTTGGACGGCGCCTGTTGTAATCTTGTTTTATCCTCTTACTTCGGGTTCGATCCCCGTGCAGTACACACATTTGTATGCATGCATGTGTATTTTTGTACTGAGCTGGATATGTAAGTATATATTGTTGTACAAAATTGTATAAATACAATCATCATCATCATCAGCCCATTAAATGTCCCCACCGGGTGGCACGAGCCTACCCATAAAGGGTGTATCTATCATTTTTACCATACGGTTTTTTAGATAAATATGTTAACCTTTTAACGGGCGTAATGGTTTTATGACGATCCATTTGGTGTTGCGGTTGAGACGTGTCGGCTGCAACACCAAGGGTTCCGAGTTCGATCCCCGGGCAGTACAAATATTTGTGGGCATGAACATGTCTGTTTGTAATGGTCTGGGTGTTTTCTATGTATAATATGTATGTATTTACAAAAATATCCGTGTTGGTACCTATAATACAGGCTTCACGCTTAACTTGGGGCTAGATGGCACTGTGTAAATGTCAGTGGATATTTATTATTATTACAAAATTTATTTGTTTTGAACTCTATTGTTAGTCAGGTTCAAATTATGGTGGGAATATATTTACCACTGCCTGGACATGGGTTAAATATATTTTTTAATCACAACAGGGTTAGACAACGCGATATGCACATACGGCTCGCTGGTTTCATTCAAAAAAGGCACCAAGCCTCGGCCGATCGACGTGCGGCTGAACCTTCGCATCCTACTGGTCGACACACGCGTCTCCCGCGAGACCTACACCCTGGTGATGAGGGTGGCCGCCGTCAGACAGAGGAACATGGCAGCAGTGGACCATATAATGGACGCGTGCGATCACCTCGCTAATACTGCCACACAGGTAAACACTGGTGTACTGCCACATTGGTAAATATTGGTGTACTGCCAAATTGGTAAATACTCGTGTACCGCCACATTGGTAAATATTGGTGTACTGCCAAATTAGTAAATACTGGTGTACTGCCACATTGGTAAATATTGGTGTACTGCCAAATTGGTAAATATTAGAGCACAGCCACACAGATAAATACTGCCAAACACACGCCGTGTGACAGACACGGGTTCAACAATAGGTTAAAGCAACGCAATATATATGTACAAATCTCTGGAATCAGTAAATAAAGGTACAAATCCGCATCAGGCTTCATTTTCGCATACTGCTGGTTGACCATGACAGCAGTTGACCATATACTGGACGCGTACGATCACCTCGCTAATACTGCCACACAGATAAATACGGGGGCACTGCCACATTGGTAAATACTGGTGTACAGCTACTTAGGTAAACACTGCCACATAAGTAAATACTACTACACTGCCACACAAGTAAATACTAGTACACTGACATATTCAAAAATACTAGTATACTGCTTCATTAGCAAATACTAGTGCACTGCCAAATTGGTAAATATAAGAGCACTGACACACGTGTTCAACAATAGGTTAAAACAATGTACGAATCTCTGGAATCAGTCAATAAAGGCACAAAGCCGCATCAGGATCAACTTTCACATTACTGTTTGACACTCACGTCTCCAGTGAGAGACACCCTGGTGTTGAGTGTGGCCGCCGTAAAGCAAAGAAACATAGCAGTGGTGAACCACAAACTGGACGCGTGCGATCACCTCGCTAATACTGCCACACAGTTACATAAAAAGTAGTACTCTGCCACACTGGTAATACAAGTGTACTGCCTCATTGGTAAATACTAGTATACTGCCAAATAGGCAAATACTAGTGCACTGCCACATTGATAAATACAAGTGCTACTAGTTTGTTAAAGTAGGGACTAGAAATGTTGACTGATGCAGCTACTTATTTCGATTATTAAAACTAATATAAACAAACAAACATACTCTGTATGTATTATGTGTATATGTATGTGTGTATATATTGATGTATATATGTGTGTATATGTATGTAAGTATATGTGTATGTATGTATGTGTGTATATAGTATATATGTGTGTATATGTATGAAGTATGGTGTTGTATGATCAGTATATGTGTGCACACTGTCTACCTCTCACACTTAATTCCTTTTTTAGGCCTGTTGGAAGAAATTTCATAATGAAATAAGCAGTGCCTTTGTACATTTTTTTCCATGTACCTGTTTTTTATTGTATTACTGTGTGCATAAATGATTAAATAAATAAATAAATAAAAAATAAATATTATAAATATTTTATGACGTCACAGTTAAAGGTTATAAACTAATGCTTAATTTGTTATGTGTTTTGTTATAGGTTTTGCTAAAACTGTCCAGTGGAAAGTGTGAATCTGATTCCGAAGCGGACTATCAACATTTGGCTGTGAGTTGATTTTAAGCATAACTTTTTAAAATATAATTATGATAATAAATAAATATCAACTGACATTCACACAGCACCATCTAGCCCCAAGTTAAGCGTGAAGCCTGTATTATGGGTACTAAGCAACGGATAAACATATACGTTTTTTTTGTAAATCCATACATATTATACTTAGGAAACACCCAGAGCATTACAAACAGACATGCTCATGCACACAAATGTTTTCACTGCCCGGAGATCGAACCCGTAACCCGTGTTGCAGTTGACGTCTCAACCGCAACACCAAATTGGTAGTCATGATACACACAATTATTCTCCATCAATGCCGCACTGCGCCCGTCCGAGACAACAGATTGTCTCTTATACCCGGTAATTAATATATAAGTGTTACATACAGCTCAGTAAACCCAAGGTCAGGGTCCTTGTAAGGGCACTGACTGGACACTGCAAGCTGAAAATCACCTTCACAAAATGAAGCTAAGTGATCGGAACTTGCAGATTCTGCGCGGAAGAGAGAGAACACCAATGCACTTACTCTGCAATTGTGTCCTCTACAATGAAGCGAAATATCCACTTGGTAATATTATCTATGCCCAAGTGACATCAAATCTATATGTTGGCAGGGTCCTAAACTTCCTAAAAAGTGCCCAACTATTAGATGAACTCTAAGAGGAGCGAGTCATAAAAGATCTTCTAGGTCGAAGTGACTACAGGTCTGCATAAGCCTGAATCGCCCTCAAAACCCAAATAATAATAATAATACATACAGGAGCTGTGGGACATGAACCACTGGCTGTTGGGCGCGCTGGGTGTTTCCCACCCGGCGTTGGAGACGGTACGAGCGGCCGCCCGGGCGAGAGGGCTCGCCTGCAAGCTCACCGGCGCCGGCGGGGGCGGGTGCGTATATACTGACACATTACATGCACACAGCGACAGTACGTGACACATATACACACAGGGAGAGAGGGTGACACACAGGGAGAGAGAGGAACACGAACACGCACAGGAGTAGAGATACAGGAAAATGAAATGAAAAATGAAAATCATCTAGAATCACACACAGGGAGAGATACATCTAGACTCATAGAGAGAGACATACATATGGACTCACATACAGAGAGAAAGATACATATAGACTCACACAGAACAAGAGACGTAGATATAGACTCACACAGTGAGAGAGAGAAAAAGAGATAGAAACTCACAAAAACTATGAGAGACGCGCTAGATAACTATATATAATGTTGTTGGAAAGAAAGAAAGAAAATTTATTGTACACGAAATCAAGGTAACAAAAAACAGATCTTAGTGTTTACAGTGTATGTAGTTTCGTATTTATAATACTAAAATTAAATAACAACCATTATCCTTTACGATGTTCCAGGTATGCCATGGTGCTGGTACCACCTTCGACTCCTCGGTCCACGGTGGACTCACTATCGGGTCAGCTCCTCGAGCTAGGCTTCCGTGTGACGGAGACGCGGCTGGGCGGTGCTGGTGTCTCTTTGGAAATGTGACCAACGCCGCCGCACAAACGGCTAAGGGATACGTAGCAGGACATAAGGGACGGAAGTCCCGGACAGTGGCGTGATTGTGAGTGCTGTTGGTTTTTGGGTATCGGCAAAGAACATTTGTTAAAGGATTTATTACATATTCGCCAATAATCTAGAATAATGAAATCTATTGTTTTGGACGACGCGTCCTCTAACCAGGTTAAGTGCAATTAAAGATTTTGAACTTTATTCCAAAGGTATAAAGTTGAAAATCCAATGAAGATTTTGGAAATGCTACAACTGGTTTAAAATTTGTGCTATTAACGTACAGTGTTAATGAAAACGATGTCACCGTAGTTAGCTTTTGGGCGTCTAGTTTTATGTTTTTTTGAAATGAAATGAAATGAAATGAAATGAAATGAAATGAAATGAAATCATTTATTTGTTAGACATAGGTGGTCAAATAGATAAACAGATGTTTGGTCATAGTTTTAGCATGTATCACTATGTCTTGCCCTTAGTAGGCGTACAAATTTTACATGTCAAAGTCATAATATGTTTTTAGTATACATTATTTAAATAGAACACAAATTTAAAAAGTAAAATATTAGTAATGTCAGGAAATAAAAAAATAAAAATCAAATAATAACAAATATTTAAGTATGTCAAACATAAGACAATTGTATTATAATTATTATATTTCATAGTTTATCAATAAAAAAGTCCGTCAATGTATAGTAAGCTTTCCTTTTTAGTATACATAGTAAATGTTTACGGAACATGTTAGTATTCATATTTTTAATTTTGTTGGTAATTTATTATAAATTTTAGGAGCCATACATAATATACTATTTCCTTTAAGGGCAGTTTTTGTAACAGGTGCACTTAGTTTGTTGCCGTGACGTTTACTCTTCTTAATCTGACCATCAGACAATGTAGAAAATAGGTGTAGATTTCTTCTTACAAACATAGAGATCTCATAAATGTAGAGAGATGTTACTGTCAATATTTGTAATTTGATAAAATGGGGTTGACAACTGTCTTCCCGTTTTAATGACATAATAGCCCTAATACATTTTTTTTGTGCTCTAAAAACCATTAGTTTGTTAATGCTATTTCCCCAGAATATAATACCATATCGCAATATAGAAGCAACACATCCGTTGTAGGCGGTTAGAACAGTCTCTATATTGGCCACTTTAGTTAAATTTTTGAGAACATAAACATATCTATTAACACGTGAACATAGAGAATTTGTGTGCATAGTCCAATTTGTCTGATAATCTATGTCGAGTCCTAAGAACTTTGTTGATGAAACGGATTCTATCGTGTTATTATTGTAATGTATCGTCAGATTTGGTTGTTTTGTATATTGTCTAAAATGAATTATTTTGGTTTTATCGATATTAATATTGAGATTATTTTTGTCAAGCCAGTCAATTATATGAATTAATGTCATTTCAATTTCATTTAAATATGTCAAATTATTATTACATTTAATTAATATTGTACTATCATCAGCAAATAATGTCATAGGGTAATCAATGGTAATTGGTAGATCATTTATGTAGATTATAAATAAGAGGGGTCCAAGTATTGTGCCCTGTGGAACTCCGTACTCTACATCTCTACATTTAGAGAGATAGTTTTTCTCCCGTAGCGTCTCTTTTGATAAACTTTTAATGATAGTTTGTTGTTTTCTATTAATCAAATAAGACTCTAATAATGACAGAGCAACACCACGTATGCCATAGTGGTAGAGTTTATGTATTAGTATACTATGGTTAACGTAATCAAACGCTCTGGACATGTCTAGGAATAAGGCACATATGTTTTCTCTCTTGTCCATAGAGTCAGTAACTAATTTCAATAATTCAAAAATTGCCATATTTGTCGATTTTCCACGTCTAAAGCCGTATTGTTGGGGGTGAAGATATTACATTTTTCAAGGAAAGTGTAAATAGAATTATAAATCACCCTTTCATACACTTTTGATAATATCGGAACAAGGGCAATTGGTCTGTAATTCTTTGCATCCGTTTTATCACCTTTTTTATGGATAGGTTTTACTATCGATAATTTAAGAGCTTCCGGATACACTCCTTGGCTTAAAGAAAGGTTGATGAGGTATGATAGAGGTGAAGCAAGATATTCAGCACAACTCTTTATCGCTTGTGTGCATAATTCGTCATGGCCTACACTACTTGTGTTTTTAAGTGATAAAATTATTTTAAAAATTTCCAGTGGACAAGTTGGTGTCATAAAAATAGAGTTAGAATTTGCTTTAATTTTCATGTCAATTTTATTATTATTATTATTATTTGATGTCAATTTTGATGTTGAAATAATTTGGTCTATAAAATAATTATTAAGTGTATTTGCTATATTGGTTGGATTAGATTCAACTTTCCCGTTGTGACAAATTTTAGTAATGTTTTCCGGTGGAAAGTTATTTTTCTTTTGATTAATTATAGACCAGGTTGCTTTTGACTTATTATTTGCTGAATTAATTGCATAACTATTTTGACTTCTTTGTGTTAAGTGTATAATTTTCTTTAGTTTTTTTGTATAATCATGTAATAAAATTTTATTTTTCAAATTTGGTGTTTTTCTAAACTGCCAAAGAAGCCTTCTCTTGTTCTTGCTACATATCCTAATCCCTCGAGAAATCCACCTCTGCTTCCGTCTAGATTTTATATGGATTATCTTGTGGGGAAAACAAAGGTCATAGAAAAAGCGTATCGTTTCATAAAAAGTGTTATAAGCTTTGTTTGGGTCAGATATTTCGTAAACGTCAGAGAAACTTAAACTTCCTATGGCGTCCTGAAACTTTTTGATATTACATGTACTTATGTCTCGTTTCCGTACTTTCCAGTACTTTATTTTACATTTAGTTTTAACAGGACATTTGAGTAATTGGGCAGAATGATCTGATAGACTTAATTCTAATATCTTTGATTTACAATTCTGTATGTTAGTTGCAAAGTTGTCTATACAAGTTTGTCCTAATCGAGTGGGTTGGTAAATTTGCAAATTAAGATTATAATTGAATAATATATTTTCAAATTCACTAGATATTCTATTTTTGATAAGTATATTAATATTAAAATCACCACATAGTATAATTTTTTTGTTATAACATCTGCTAATATAATCCAATAATTGAGTCAATTTCTCGAAAAATAAGTGAATGTCTGAATTTGGTGTCCTATATATACATACTATAATTATATCATAAAGTAATTCGAACTGAGCAGCCTCTAGTACTGATTCAACAAAATTTTGAAATGTCTATATTTTTACAGTCATTACCACACCTTATAAGAATACACGAACCACCTCTCCGTTTGTGTCTTGTGTAGTGCGCTAGTAGCTTGTAGTTAGATATATTCAAATTCAGCAAGTCATCTTTTGTCATGAAATGTTCGGTAAGACATATGGCATCTAACTCACATCTTTCTATATATAATTCTTCTAAATGTACAGATAACAGATCAGATTTATGAAGCAGTCCACATATATTTTGGTGAAGTATATTAATGTAGTTATTGTCGAAAAAAAGTTGAATCTGTATCCTGTGTTGTTTCTTGTCTATGTATTTCTTTTGAGTTACTTGTGGTGCGTCCTGACTGGATGATATCATTAATTTTACCAAATATGCAACTTAAACCTTTTTTATTGAGCTTTCCCGTATCATGAGAGAACATGTCGAATTGTAAAGGTCGATTTGAGTCTATTATGTATGCGTAGTTATAGGTATTTATGTCAAGATTGAGCATATTATTAAAAATTTCTACTCTGCAGTTATACATGACTGCTCCACATACATAAGTAGGCGCAGCTATAATAATATTTGTATGTTGAAGTCGTTGAGTTATATTCCTTATTTTATAAATTAATTGAGTATAGTTTTTTGTTAGTATAAAAGTCAGATTCGCCAATTAATATTAAACAATAATCATTCATATCATAGTCAGTCAATTTATTTTGAAGGGAGTCGAATAACTCGTTTACTCCTCCGTTATTGATAATGTGATTGCAAAAGGTAAATTTTTTATCAATATCGTATTGTTCAATGACTTTTATTACATTAAGCTTGCTTGAAGTACTCATAATACAAAGCTTTTTCTTATTTTCTTTAGGTTCATGTTTGGCGCCATCTGTCGTATGTTTTGAAGGATATTTAAGTTTGGTACTAGTGGGGGTTTCGCTCAAATTACTTGGTTGTGTTTTGTTTTTATCTTCGAAACAAGAAAAATCTAATTTTGTTTTGTTTAGTTTGATGTCATTTTGCAGTCTTTTCTTTTTTGTGGTTTTGTTTTGCGGGGTAGATTTGCAAACGCTTGTCAGGGCTTTTATGCGTAATTCATAAGTTTGAATTTTTTTAATTAGTGTACTATTTTCAGTTAGTAAATTTTGAACTTCGTTATCAGCGATTGCTAATCTTTCTTCAAGTGATAGTATTTTGCCTTCTAGTAGTTCTATCCTATTACTAATTTCTAAATCCTTTTCTGGGCAGCTTCGGTTTAGGTGACCAGTTAAAGATGGTGAAAGGAATGAATTTTCCTCTTCGTCTGATAAAGATTCAAATGAATTTTCAGTATGGATGTTGATTTTGTAAGGTTTATTACGTTGAGTAATATTATTTTCCATTTTAGGCGACATCTAGTGTGTGTCAATGTTACTAATTAGTGATGAGTGTAACGTGAGTCTTATGCTTTACTCAGTCAATGCTTTTGTTGAGTATTGTATACATACAGTATCGCGTATCTCCACTAGATGGCGATAGGAATAATGTCAGTTGTGGTTTTTCATTGGTCAGCTGATGCGTGTTTATGTTGTTTGTAAAAATAACGGTGTTGATCACATGAAATGTTTATGTTTAAACACTTACAGGTATTTCATTCAAATGAAGTTTGTGTTCCCTGGAGTAAAGTTAACGCTGCTGCACTTTTTTATCAGTTTAGTCCATGTCACTTAATTATTTTAGTCAAATTCACATTTTCAATTCACCAAATTGTTTTTCTTGAATAATATTGTTTTTAGGAGAATATCACTTGGATAACACTTATGCAGTAAGTATGCACGTAAACACTTAAGGTGTGAACCTTTTTGGTAACAATTCTTCGCTTTTAGATTAAAAAAAGATTTTAAAATACGGAGACGATCTTTACTGTGGCAACTAGCGCCATCACCTCTTTTGCCATCGATATATTAAGAATAGACGCGAGACATTTGTATGGTCATTCGTCTAAGATGAACAACAACTGGATGCACAATCTCACTCAAAAGTGTCCGCGGCAAAGTGCTCATCGCATCAGTTGGGCAGAATTTTCATTCATGATCACGTCGCTCGCTACATGTCATAATGACAGTAGTGTGCTCGTGCTTTTTATTTTGTACTCTCTATGACGCGTTAAGGTCGAAATTTTAATGATTAATTTTACATTCAAATGGCTCGGACAATTTTTGGTTGACGTTTCTTCGTGATTGTGCATACAGTTAGTTTTTACTTGATCTAAGTAATTAGTACTTGAAAGGATCTGTCACTTCTAGACTGTTGAAGTGATGGATTGTATGACAGAAATATTGCGGCAGCTTTAAAAAATTATCTAAGTAACTTCACGTTTACAGTTGATATGAATTTTGAAGTTATATTGCGGAGAAAAAGAAACGAATAAATTCCTCAATAATATGAGACAAAGACTGAGGGTTGAAGTGAATTTTACACATGTGATAAAAGTGTATTTGAGACATGAGTGGGACAGACGTTGCGATACTACACCAGTGAATTTCGGATAATGGTTTCCTTAAACTACGTGCTAGTGTTGCCCAACTGTCGATAGTTTGACTTATCGATAAGCTTTGAAATCATCCATAACGTTGAAAATAACATTGTTTAAAATATCTTAGTCCTTTATGTATTTGATTATGTCTTTGAGCTATATATTTACAACTATCAGTTATATTGGGTAAAATGATTTATCCCGATACACAGTTTAGGTGAAAATTGAATTTTGAACGCAATCGTCTAGAATTTTTATTAAATTGAGTTTTAAAACAATGCATAATATGGCAAATATTTATTTAGTAGGTCAACGATCTGCCCGATGTTTATATGTAACTTGAACTTATTGAAATATGAAATAACAATGGTTCATCATTTATGTAACTTAACTTACTATTTTACTGATTTGCGGGCGAATAAACTAACTACTTAAGAATATTTGACGTGTGTTTATAAAAAACACAAAGTCGATGAGAAAGAAACATTTCGACAACAAGTTAATTCAGTTTTGCGATATTCCATGATATTATCTAGGCTGTTTTTTAACCCGTAAATGCGTGGCTGCTTTTCTTTCATGAAAAGAAATAAGTACTACTTAAATATAAATTTATGAATGTTTATTTCTGGCACTATTAACAGTTTAACCCTGTAACAGAACATGGACACCTTAGCAGTCATTTATATTCAACAGACAATGGAATGTATACCAGCGTTAAAGGTCAATGTTGCCATGAAAGAACACGAATTTATTGTAATTGTTTAATTTAAAAAACCAAACTGAAGTTGGTTATAATTGATTGCAATACTGGGTTAAGAGCAATTGGATAATGAATGTGTTAGTATTGAAAGTGCTCGATAAATGAGCAAATTCCAAGACAATACTATTTTGAATGAATACTAAGTTTATGGAAATGTTAAAGATATGGGGGAGTTTAAGACTTAAGACAAAATTAATGGTACTAAAACTATGTTTGTACATAACAGAACATGGACACCTGTATTTATTCCATAAACATACAGCTGGGAGGTAACCGCAATCTCTTAAAACAGTATTGTTATAATGATACGTCAGCATTTTTGTACCAGAAAAGACGAAGTAATATTATTGTAACACAGTTTTAAGAGATGGTGGTGACCATCCAGGTGAAGCGACATTGTTATAAAAAATAAATGAAATCACTGTTTTTTCTAGCATATGGTATAAAGTTAGTTATATATTGTTTTATTTGTATTTTAGTTATAATTTTGAATATTTGTTAGGTTCCCTATTTATTTTGTTAGTTGGTATATGTCAGTAGAATTGTACTAAAGATAATTATTATGCTTCCATCTCTTTTATTGGCAATAGATATAGAAAGAGACAAACAATGTTTAATAGATTTTTATATAATAACATGACATGGCTAACAAAAACATGTCTATGAATACAATAGTTGAAGAGAGAATACAAAATAAAACGAAATTCCAAGATATATATACTCCGAGTTTATTCATATTTATGGGTGAACTTTTATCCTTAATTTTTGAAATTTATTCATAAACATTTTTATAAAGATGCTTTATCAAGTCTTTTCTTTTCTTAAGCAAAAATCCAAGTTATTGATATCTCAAATTTAAACTTTGGGTATATTATATTTATTATGCAAGAAGCATATTAATTTAAAATTAACAATAAGTCTGTATATAAAATAAACAACACAACATTTAAATGTATTTGAGTAAAAGTAAAGCCCTAGTATTAAGTCAAGTAATAAACTCTTAGAAACAATACAATCCAGTTATACATATTTTTTATTTTGCATATCTATGGATGTTAATATTTCCAAATTTAAAATGTCTTAATTTTTTATGTTGGTAACATTTTTAATAATGTAGGGGTGTACTACCATTCTACAAATGTTGTGTATCGAAATTATGGTTTGGGTATTTTTTATTTATAATCTTTATAAAATGTTTATCTGATAAAATGTATGTTACGTTATTACAATTTTTTAAAACATGTGCTTGAATGCAAAGTAGATAAATTATAAAAAAGATGTCTAATTATGTTAAATTATTTAAAATGTGATTTGATAAGGTAGGAATGAATTTTCTTTAAAATTATAACGTTTGTATGAACTAAAAAATACTGTATTCATAGTGCATTTACTTTAATGTACCTTCATACATCATAGATCATTAAAATAATAAGATGTTTAAATGATCAAATTTGGGAAAAAAATACATTGATTAAAAGTTTCAACTATTGTTCAGTTGTGTCGAAATAAAACAGTATTTTTGTTGAGGCGCTCCAATAAGTTTGAGACCTTATTTTGTTATGTATTAGATCCAATATAGTTGAATTTCCTAATATGGGTACTTGTTTAAAAATACCATTCCAAAAAACTTGTATGTAGTTTTACATTACCTCAAACCCAGTGTACCCAAATAATGTATTCATCTGTAAATATTATATTAATGTATTTATTGGGCGTGTGTAAATGAATATTGTGTACTTTAAATGTTATTGTGCAAATTAAAGTGCTCAAATTTAGGATAATGGGTGCTAATAGATAAAAATGTGTTGAATATGAATTTTCAGGAAAAAATACCTGCTGAGTAAACATTCTATTTTCAAATGTTTTTGTTTTATTTGCGGAGACCTCATAAAATGACGGATGCCTTTACCTTTAGTATAAAAATATATCGTAATCTACACAATCAATGAGGAATAAGAACTATATTTAGCCAATCTTCAGTATAACTACCTGAGTACTTAACTAACTTACATTCTAGCTGGGCCACTATACCATTAATTTAAAATCCACCTATAGGGTCGTTATGTCTTAACAGTTAATTTTGCACTCATTCGTACTGTTTTATGGTAGATTTGTAGATTTTAATTGGCAACACCATTAGACAATTCATTCTTGCAATTACCATTTTAAACCAATAACATTGAAGTTTTATCGGAATACCAAATTTACCGTTAGATTGTAAAGTGACGTAATAATTGAGGCCCTGATAAATCTCAAGTAGGAAATAATGAAAACAACTGAATACTTTAAAAAGTGATTTTATTGTTATTTCAACACGATAGTTGTGGTAATATATTTAATATTTGCATATCAACAATGTGAATAATGAAAATAAATTAAAAATAAAATATGATATTTCTAATACTGATAATTAAGAAATTGACAATGTCACTTCAATATTTTCTTAACTGGCCACAAAATTGTAAGGTATTTGTAACAGCGTTGGAAGACAACATAAAATATAAAATACACAGTACATCTTTTTACTAACCATAATAATAAACCAAAGTAACTAAAAAAAATTTATGCAAAACACATTAAAAGAACTTATGAGTAGCTTTACGGGTTAAATAATATTTTTTTATGTTCAAAAATCAATTTTTATTCAAGTGAATTTTATTCAAAATTATTAAAAAGGAATAAATTTTGTTGCAGCATTTAAATTCATAAGCTTCTTACTACATTTTAATTATTTTTTATATACCTATGTTCAAATGTTTAAACAAATACTTATTTTTTATGTATTTATCTGGTTGGAAATATTGCCATACTAAAAAATAAATGTACATATAAAAAATTATTTTGTATTCACACATAAAATATATTATATAACCTTGTTTATACAGTTTATATCTACAATAAAGTGGAGACCATGCTCTGTGGTTATAACACCATTTCTATTTATATACATACATAATTCTTAATTATATTTTTACTTAGTTTAATGAATACTTGCTATCACACTTCTAAATATGAGTCCCATACTCCTAAAATAATTATGACATTTTCAATGAAGTGCCAATCTTTGATTTACTATTTCTCTAGTTACCCAATTCAATAACTACAAGCAAAAGCACCATTGAATACCTAACGATTTCACATTTATATTCAAGATTAATTTTTACTCTTACTAGCGCCGCATTAGTCAATGATACGGGACCCTATGATACAGAGACCCCTAACACGCGTAAGCAAAAATACAAAAAGTATTCTACAACGTCACGTGCTGCCGGAAAAAATATATAAAAACTGACAAATGTCTTAACTTCAGTAATGACAAAGTAAAAAAAAGCAAACCTCACGCTTATATAATTTATCCTGTACATACAGAGTTATATCTTAATACAATATTTTTTTATGTTATAATTGGGGCAAGCATACATGATATTTTAAAAACATTAGTCAGATTATTCAAAACTAAAATCGAAATCTATTACGTCGGTTTATAAATAACTTAAAAGATTCAAAAATAAACTACGAGTGTCTGTCTACTCACTAAGCTGGTCCATAACCTTACTTATCACAATGTAGTGACTATTTGCTAGTATTATAATAAATATTGTATGGAAACATTCAAATTAGTTTTATATTAAAGGACGTCATTACATTTATATAAACATATAAATCTGTCGAATGTCGATACCTCACCTATTTTCTACTACAATAATTTCCACGTTTTTTTTAGGATGGTAGGTAGCTGTTTTCCGGGCTAAATATCAAATAATAGACTATCTAGAAATCGTAAATCGTAACTTAAGTATTGTTGAAGCAAGTGCATTTCGTTTCTATCTGGACAGTTTTGCGGTATTGTGTTTATACCTAACGGGTCTTTCTAACCTACCATCTAAGTATTACAAAGGCAACGATTTATTATCTCATTTGATAAAAAAAGCAAAATGTCCTCGAGTTTCAGTTGCTTTATCTGACCAATCGGCAATGAGCCTAAGTTTCTAAATATTGCCAGGTTAATGGAAAAGTTGCACACAAATACTTTTACAACTTTTTTGTATTAACCATAGGTAATAAATAATTTTCATGGTTGAATGAATATATTTTTTTTGTTGAGAAAATATGCGTTTTGATTTTTATTAATTAATTGTTAAGATCTAGGATTTTAAAGAGCATGCATTAGCAGTTACTAATGATTGAACATATTTCCTAAATAGAATAAGACAATAAGTATACAAATTACAATTACACAATGAGTTCTTGTTTGAATTAATAAATTTCTAAAATCTAATAATAATTAGGTATTTAATAATAAGTTTCTAATAAATTAATTTTAATAAAATAAGCTAAAAAGCGCTTTGGTAAATTAAACAACCAAGTTAGATAATATTATTAGAGATAAAATTAACTCAAATATAACGACTGACAAACACAAGCTAACAATTTTACTAAAGGAAATAAAACAGTCCATAGAATTATGTTTTGTTCCTTTATCACAGGTTAACGAATCGACCAACAATCATAAAATATAACAAATAATATCATTTTACCAATAGAGGTAGGTCAATAATAACCTTTTTTTTCATCCATTCACTTACCTAGTAGGTACATAACAAAATCTTTTAAATAAATAATTCGGCTTTATAATGAATGCAGAACAATAGAAAAGTAGTGTTAAAATAGGTAGGTACCGTTATTTTAAATTTAAATAAGATGTAATGTAGTTATAATTTAATTTCTATTGGAGTCAAGTACCTACCTACCTAACTGTTATATTTTTTAGTCAAATGTTTAAATGAAATTATTTTTTAGATAAAATATTGCTTGTTTATGGTAACAAGAGTCCATGTTAATGAGGTTTTGTAATTTCCTTTTCTATTTTAATTTGAGTTTCGTCGGATTTAAAAGTGGGAACCCCTTTTAATTTATATCGATTTTTGTCGTTTCTAACCATATCCCACGACAAAGGCTCATTGAACACTCACTTACATCTTAGTATTAAAACAGACGACATAGCAAATGGCTTTCGTAAATAATATTTAAATATTCACTCTACTTTACGCTCGGAATCACTATATTATATGAAACGTTATATTAATATGTTTACTTGCTTGTTGTATCGACGATTTTAACCGATTGAACACCGGGAATCCAGGCACAATAGAAAGTCTATTGTCTGGCGCATTTAGGCGTCATTGGCCGTCAAAGCGTTACAAATAGTGCTGCCGCTCGATAGTCGACTATCGATAAGCTATCAATAATCCATCGATTGTTGGAAAAAACTATTGGAACGCAAGCTTAGATTAGCGCAATAGTATTGGTATACTGCAATACTATAGATAGTATCGTAGCTGAATATATACATAAATGTCTATAGTACCGATAGTATCGGCTTTCTAAATTACATCAACTATCGATACTATCGATGGTTTTGCACTATCGATAGTTAACATTTTATCAATAGTATTGCCACGATCGATAGTATCGATATATAGTGTAATTTACAATCCCGATATAACGATAGTCATTTCTATAATGAGCTACGATACTATCGATGATTTCCGAGTTCAACCATCGATAGTCCAACTATTGATAGTTCGGCAACACTGGTTAAAATTCAAGCGCGTCAAATATTGGCGCGAGGCGTGCGCGCAAAACCCCGCGCACTAACTTCTACAACTGGTACCCGCTCGCCCCCGCTCCCACTCCCGCTCCTGATGACGCTTGTACCAGAGGCGGGGCCAGCGGGTCCTCGCTAGACGTCAACGTCGTCGATGGCGGCACACCTGGACAAATATACAATTCTTTATCGCAATAAATAATATAAGACGCAATTAATACTTGTAATAATCTCATTGTCATCATCATCAGCTCATTAAACGTCCCCACCACAGACAACGGCGGATCCAGGGGGAGGGTCATGGGGTCATGACCCCCTGAGCTATTTTTAAGTAGTACTACTAACGTTCATGAACAAAATACCTTATAAGTTCTTAACTTAACTACTACTATGTGACCCCCCCTGGCGCCTAACCTGGATCCGCCCTTGACCACAGATGTATTTTGACATTATTTTACCATATGATTGCTTAGCGCTTCATCATATCTGATGGCGAGGAATTAGACCGGCCTCCCTGCCAGCGCCGTACGTAGCGAACGTAGTAGCTACGGACCTCCCAAGATATAGAAAAGGAATACAATCCCACCAAGGGGCACGAGCCTACCCGTACGTGGGTGTATAGGCCTTAGTCGTCCACGAGGGTCCAGTGCGGATTGGATGACTTCACGCACAGTCCTTGAATATCTTCGCAGGCGTGCGCAGGTTTCCTCACGACGTTTTCCTTCAACGTAAGAGCGTCGGATAACGTACATATTTTACTTAGTTGCAATATTAATACCTTCATTGTCATCCTCCTCTGCGAGCCACTTCTGTATGTCGCTCTGGTACATCCGCCTTTGAAGGACTTCTTTCGTCCGTGGGCGGGAACCAATAAACGTTACTTCACCCTGCAACGAGAAAAAGTCACACTATAAAAAACGAAAATTATTTATTATTTACCAGGAGTGTTACCGCCATCATTTAAAACAGTTTAATTATAATGATGATAAGGCGAAGTAATATTATTGTAATATTGTTTTAAGAGATGGCGGTAAGCCCCCACATTGGAATCACTGAATCGCAGTCCACTTCTAGACATAGAATAGGCCTCCCCATTTTGCGCAGGATATCCCGGTCCCCCGCTTGTTTCATCCAGCCTCCACCCAGGGCCGGATCTATCTTAGGGCTACTTGCACTGCACCACAGGGCCCCGAGGTACATAACTAGGGGCCCCCAGACCCTGCTATAAACAATAGGAAATTCGATTTCTCTCTCATTCAAAGGTTGCCTTTTGCACAATGAATACTTGCAGATTTAAGTAATAATTTTGATATTTTTTTGTGAAATAAAGAATTTATAGCAATAATACATTATTAGATAAAGAATCAGTGTTTTGACGTGACTTTCTTTGGTCGGCCCCTCAGTAGTTTCAGCCCGGACCCCACAAACGACCTTTCGCAAGTCGTCGGTCCATCTAGCCGGGCGTCCTACGCTACGCTTACCATGACGCGGTTTCTCTGATTTTAACTGCCATGGAATATTCATGAGCTGTCAATTTTAACCACAGAAAATCTTTAAACATAGAGAAATATTTACCCCTGGTGGTAGGAAAGGCCTTAGCTCCTCAGCCAGGTCACCGCTGGCGCCCAGCCGCTGGGCTTCCTCCCAACTCGTATGCACTTCCTCGTGGAGTAACTTCTCCTCTGGAATTTTTTCAATATTGCAATTACTAAAAACGAGCAATATCAATAAGTATCCTTGTATGGAAAATCACAGCAAAAAAAGTAGCAAATAATAAATTAAATCCATTAATTCACCGTTTATAAATACCACAGCTTTAACAATGTAAAAATGGAATACAATAATTAAAAAAATATAAAATATTAGGCAGAGGAGACGGTGGTATAAAATCTTGGAATTTTTTGATAAGAAAAATACGTCATAATGAAAAGTAAATTCCACACCATTGGAAGGTTATTTACATCGAATAATCCTGGCTCACGTAATCTAGTTTTCGTTTCTGCTCAATAGAAAGATCAACTCTTACAATTTACCCTTATACCAATTATTACCCTTGCCAAGACGTGGTCTTCCCTCCAATGATCAACTAGGTAAATTAAACAAAGTGGGTACTGCTACTACTGGTAGACTCGTTACTGAGTCGTCTAGGTTAGTACCACCGCAGTGTCAGATATCGTCCCGTAAAATAAGAGTGTTTTGCACTTTTGTTTGATGTGGGTACCTGTAGCTAGTAAAATCACCGGGTGACGGACGCAGCCCACAGGGCAGTGTTTACGGAATAACGACTACCTACCTACTATTATTTATTTTCTTCAACACTGCATCTGCCACGGTCAGGCGTATCACTTACGATCAGGTGGGCGAACTGACCGTCCCGTTGATATAATAACATAAAAAAGTATTACCGTCTCTCTTAGTCGTGCTTCTCTTATACTGTATACGGAACCGGAACGCTTCAAGCACGCTCGCCACCACGATCGTCAGCACCACCATAGTGAAGAGGTAGAATACCTGCAAAGTAATCATAAATAAGCTTTGGACTGTTAAAATTTTATTTCTTGATTAGGTTTCGGTGTTCATGGATAACATTTCGCGCCTTAATCCTCAAATGTTTACCAACCAGTGTAACTACCTAACTAGCATGTAGCTAGGTTCGGGCCCTAAATCTTAGACTGTGAAGCCTCAGTGTGTCTAGTGCAGTCCTCGTTTAGGTACTTTAAACCCATTAAAGATACTCTGATGATTCTTGCTCTGATCCCCCACAGCTTATAATCTTCTGGTTTGGGTATAAATGCTAATATTTCAGCAAAATTTAACTAGAAAACCCATAAACAGTTGATATAAGTATTATTCGTATAACCTTCAAACAATCAGCGTACTGTTGTTAAAAATAGTCCTCCCACATTGAGCGTTAACTATCCATGTCCTGACAAGTTTCATTCTCCGTTTTCCAGCCAACTTCGTTTTTAGTCCATCGACTGCCGAGCTCCCACGAGGTCTGCCAAGGGCGGATCCAGGTCAGGCGCCAGGAGGGGGTCACATAGAAGTAGTCAAGTCAAGAACTTATAAGGTATTTTGTTAATGTACGTTAGTATAGTACTTAACAATAGCTCAAGGGGGGTCATGACCCCCATGACCCTCCCCCTGGATCCGCCGTTGGATATAGCACGTTAAGTGCCCGTTGGATAACTTCAAGATTCATATCCAGTAAATATGGTATATATCTATCAGCCGTGTGTCAGTCTGAGACGGAGGAATTGTTCAAAGAATTTCGCCTTAAATCATCGAATGAAAATAAAGAAAGAAAACATTTGCTTATTGCGGAATCTTTGACTCAAGTACTTCCATAACTTGCCAAATACCAGCCTAACTGAATTGCCCTACTAGTTTGTCTCACGAAGGTTTAACACGGGTTCGACCAACTCACCATGAAATATATCCTGCTGAACTGGCCAGCCACTGTGGCGTACGCGTTCATGAGTATGAACCAGTTGTTAACAACGGTCAGCTCGAAGAGTGTCACGCCGCTGGTGACGATGTTCTCGAAGTTGTTCAGGTAATAGTAGCCTAGAGCCGTGGAGCCGTTCAGTGAGAACTTGTAGAAGTCTTCAACAGTTGTATTCCTGGAAATTAATATGTAGGATATATTTTGATACAAAATTAATGAAATCAAAAATCTGGTGGCTAACCTTGGAGAGCCCATACTTTTAAACTGTTAATCGCCAGGATTCTAGACACAATAGAAAATTAAATTGTTTCTAAAAGATATAATACTTACACGCAACAATTTCTCAGGTCGTACTGCGCGAACAGCTCCATGCCAACGATGGCGAAGAAGTAGTACATGACGAGCATGACGCAACCGGCTGACGACATGAGAGGTGAGAGTAGAACTAGGGTACCGAACACATCCCGGTACCGCTTCTTCAGTTTGTATAGGCGCATTAACCTGGAAATTAAATCATCAATTTTGCAAATTGTACAAGACGGTCAGGGCGCTCATCTGATGGTAAATGATACACCGGACAGAGTGGCATTGATGGAGACTAACAACTGATAGAGTTATTAGTCTCCATCAATGCCGCACTGCGCCCGACGCCCGAGACAACAGATGTTAGGTTTCTCATACCCGGGAATTTCATTAGCTACAGTGCCCTCATCCCGAAACACAGAAGTGCTAAATATTTCTATTTCACGAGAAGGTATCTGGCACTGGGTGGTACCTACCCAACGACTCAGTACCGGGTCTACCACCTAGTTCTTTATATTTTTTTTTGTGTTTTCTATGAATAATTATGTATTTAGAAAATATCTAAGTATGTTTAACCAATGTTTAGGAATTATTCATCATCATCATCAGCTCATTAACGTCCCCACCGAGGGGCACGAGCCTACCCATATAGGGTGATTAGGCCTTAGTCGTCCACGCGGGCCCAGTTTATCATTACAGAATTATTCATTACAGGCTAAATGGCACTTTGTGACTCAGTCAGTTTGGGCTAGATGGTGCTTTGTGAATATTAGTAAATATTTTTTATTAAAATTAGTGTGTGTCCTAATGAATAGTGATGAAGCGTCATAAATAAAATGTGTTAATGAAAAATTATTGTCATGAAATAAATAAATAATAAATAAACAAATCATCTCACCTCAAAGGCCTGAAAATCACCACAATGAAGAGTCCAGGCGCGATGGTGAGTAGCACAGCGCCCATCAGAGCTAACAGTGTTACGCTCAGGTCGAACACGTTCCACCCGCTCTCCAAGTACGCCCCAAGACCGCCACCCATCATGCGGAGACCGGCCTCTAAAAGGAACACTGAAAGAGACATTAACTCCGTTACTTTCGAGACATCAATTTAGGTATTGTAACTATCTTCTGGCAAAATAAGGCATTTAAGGAATGTTTATTTTGCACCTCATGCTTATGCTCTCTCTCATCAAACTGTTGCAGTCTATAGCTGAACATAGGTTTCATTTTGCACGAATTATTATGCTCCTCTGTTCTCCCTATCCATCCTCTACCAGTGAATTCTTGTAAGTCGTGCAGTCCATTGGCGTCTACGCTTTCCAAAAATCTCCACTCCAGAACTTGTCTGCTCCAACGGCCATCTATTCTGCGACATACTTGTAACGTGACCAGGCCACTGCAATGACGATGCAGTGGGCTAATCCGGCTGGCTCATCATCATTAGCCTATAATGACAACCACCCCAAGATTGCAGCCAGGACCGACGGCTTAACCTGCAATATCCTAACCTACTTACATACTTAGGAAAAAATGCAAAGTGACCTCTCCCCACGGGATTCGAACCTACGACCCCGGGATCACGCCCAACGCTGTGCTCTCTAGACCACGGAGGTAGTGATCCGGCTGCCTAGAAGCCTATTCTCTCTTGCCTTGAAGACGGCCAGGTTGTTATGATCGGGGAACACATAAGGAGGCAAAGCGTTCCATTCCTTTGCGGTGCGCATTAAGAACGAGGCACCATAGCGGGCTGTGCGGATGTGTGGAATGTCTGCCACGTACGGATGGGAGGCTCGCCTGCGTCGTGTATCCCGATTGTGAAAAAGGGCTGGTGAAATTAACTCGTGTAATTCCATAGCACTCACCAAAATGTAGCCTGTAAAAAACCGACAGCCGTGCAACTCTACGACGATACTTGAGGCTTTGCAGCTTAGCGTCAGTCAGGTTAACACAAACATGTTAGTACTCACGCGTGAGGAACAGCCAGGTATCCCACGAGGCGCAGAGCAGGCGCGCGCTGTCCTGCAGGTCGCCCGCCGCTTCGCACACACGCACTACCATTGACACGCCGTTACCAATTATCAGCGCGTCTGGAATATAGGAAATCAGCTCATTTATCGTCCCCACCGTAGGGCACGAGCCTACCCGTAGAGGGTGCATAGGCCTTAGACGTCCACGTAGGCTCAGTGCGGATTGGCCGTCTTCATGCACAACCTTTGATCTCTTCGTAGGCATGCGCAGTTTTCCTTCACCATAAGAGCTTCGGATAAACGTACATATAATTTCGAAAATACATTGGTACGTGACGGGATTTGAACCTGCACATGGGCGTAGCCACACTGTGTCAAGCTGGAGTTCTTGCCCCACCCTAATTTTTTTATACTAACAACAATCATAATATCCGTAAATTACACAAAAAACAAGTCTTAGTGAAAAAAAGTGCGATCAAAATAAAAATCGATTTGAAAGATTTGAATAAACTAAAATAACATTTAATTAAAACGCGTAATTCATAACACCGACTATTCATAAATAAAACTATTGGTAATATCTATCCTGTGTGTCACATCACATCATCAGCTCATTAAACGTCCCCACCGAGGGGCACGAGCCTACCCGTATAGGGTGATTAGGCCTTAGTCGTGCACGCGGGCCCAGTGCGGGTTGGACGACTTCACACACAACCTTCGAATCTCTTCGCAGGCGTGCATGAAGGTTTCCTCACGATGTTTTCCTTCACCGTAAGAGCGTCGGATAACGTACATATATTTTTCGAAAATTCGAAAATACATTGGTACGTGTCGGGATTTGAACCTCAGCCCTCCGGTAGGAAGGCGACAGTCCACACCACTGAGCCACCGACGCTCTGTAATTTCTCCTGTGTGTAATTGTTTATTTTCTGTGCCTGAAAATAGGTATAAACGTGTAAATTTATAGATTAACAGATTTACATAGGCGCAGAGCCCAAACGATTCAGGTTACAAAAAAAAACCTTTGGGATAGGTTGACTACTGCCCCACCCTAAGCCCAAAGCTTGCCACGCTCATGAACCTGCACCCTCCAGATCGGAAGGCAACAGTCCACACCAATGAGCCACCGATGCTCTATGGTCAAAGGGTTAAGCGTTGCGATATCGTTACTCTTTTCACAAATGGTTAAATCATCATCAGCTCATTAAACGTCCCACGATAGACACGAGCTCACCCGTATACGGTGATTAGGCCTTAGTCGTCCACGTGGGCCCAGTGCGGGTGGCGGGATTTGAACCTCAGCCCTCCCGGTAGATGGGCAACAGTCCACACCATTAAGCCACCGACGCAACCGACCGAAATGTTAAAATACTCACAAACAATATACTCGAAGTATGGCCACCTCAAGGCCGCGGCGGCGACTCGGCCTAGCGGCTCCAGGGGCGAGGCGGCGAACCACGGCGCCCTCGCCTGCTGCGGCACCCACCGGAGAGCGAACACCTCGTACACGTTGGCGAACTCGCCGCGGGAGACACCCTCAGCGCCGGACTGGTTCAGCTGCTTGAACATTAGGTACACGTCCAGACCGCCTGCGGATGATACATCGCCATTTAGTTTCTTAGATGAACAATCAACTAACTAGGTATACGCACAATCACGATTAGGGCTGAGAGCCATCAGGGCTCGCTCATTGCCCGGTAAAAATGTAAAGAGGGAAATAAATGTACACCAGTCCATTCGATAAAGAAAAAGAAGAGCACACTCACGAAGAAATCTCCAACAAAATGTCCGAGCCGCTTGACATTTGATATTTATGACATAAAATTATTTAGTAAAATTTTACCTTAACGCATCTTTAGAAGGGTACAAATTCAAGAGCACGAGCAGACTACAATGTCACTATGGCATGAAGCGAGCGACGTGATTATGAATGAAAATATTGTTTAATTAACGGATGGGCATAATTACATGTGCATCTAACTAGTTACTTTAATGGTTTTTTTTTTTCGAACAGACTACTGCTGTTGGCCGCAGATGGGCTTTACAGCTTCACCGGGCAAGTGGCGAGCGCAGATGGCTCTCAGCCTTAAACATTTACACAACGAGCCTAAGGGCGTCCCAGAATTGGACTCGAACCTCGGCTTAGGGCGTCACGGGAACTTGGTAGCCTAACAAATGTAAATAAATAATAATAAATATCCACTGGCATTCACACAGCGCCATCTAGCCCCAAGTTAAGCGTGAACCCTGTATGGGTACTAAACAATGGATAATCATACTTATATACTTTTTTGTAAATACATACATAATATACACAGAAAACATCCAGACCATTATAAACAGACATGTTCATGCACACAAATGTTTGTACTGGCCGGAAACCAGAACCCTTGGTGTTGCAGTCGACGTCTCAACCGCAACACCATATGGGTCGTCTATGTTTATGATGATGATGATATTATGATGATGATGATGCATCTCTGTGGCATTATTCATCGTAATACCAAAATAAAAAGTAGTTCCCAAATTGACTTCGACATGTCACCGTCTCATGGGTCGTCACCAGTGTTGCCACCTGAGTTTTAGAAAAAGAGCTTTTTGTAGTGTCAAAAAGGCTAGATTGAGCGTCAAAAGATTTTCTGTCCCAAAAATGCTGAAATCATCATGTCATGAAGCCGTTTTTTTAAGGTTGTCCATAAAAAACGTCATCTTGACCGATGAAATAGCAAAAAAGTACTTATTACATGTTTTGTTGCATGCCAATTATTTTCAAGACAGTTAAAAATGAGCTAGCTCTTTTCGGGCTAGATCGTTAAAAGAGGAGTTAACCAATGCTAAAATGTGCTAGATCTAGCTACAAAATGGCTAAGGTGGCAACACTGGTCGTGATATGTGTACAACAACGTCAACAACTGACTGTAATGCGGCGCGTAATGTCGCATGAGTCCGCGGAAGTGTCGCAGGCGCACGTGCGCGGGCGCGCGGCGCGACACCAGCAGCCGGAACGCGTGTCGCGCCGCGCGCCGCCGGTGCAGCAGTAACGCGCGACACTTCTCGCGCTCGATGCGCGTGAACGTCTCGTACACTACGGCTAACATCTGCGGAACACAAGCGTGTGCGTGAAGTTTCGAGTTGAGATTGAACATGTCCTCAATATATCGTCATTCAGAGACTTTTCAAGTCACTTTTGACCCGATCAGTCGCAAAGTTTCGTAAATGTCCAATTGTTATCAAATAAATTATGGATTTTTCTTTGTATAATTTTTAATTCGCTCTTTATTTTAGGATGCTCTACAACACAAAAGAACTAACCGTAGCCTATTTTAATAACAGTTAGATATTCTGCGAATTGGACATTTTGCGCCTTAACGATTATTCTGTAACAATGTATTATGCTATTTGTCAAAATAGTAACTAACCAAAGTTTTCACATACAAATTTTTAACAGTTTTATATCTGTTTACTAAATGACATTGTATTTTTCTACAATTTCGTCGACTGTTGTAGTAAAACTTACCAAGTTCATAAGTACGTAGAGCACCGTGATGATGTAGAGTATGAAGAACAGCGCGTACCATTTCGATTTGGCGTACGATGGCATCATCACATCTGGGAAACTGCAATTAACAAGTACGTAGGAATACACCAGACAATCAGAAAAAATGTAATAAATATTCGTGGTGGAATATAAGAGGACCAAAGGTTTTCTTTTAGGGGACTCAAATAATTTTCACTATGCCAAGAATAATACTCAAGCGGTCCGTCAGCATACCTTCGACCGGCTTTGAAGGTAACCCTTCAAGTTAAGTCAGCGGAGTTCTAGACCAACAGTGAACAGTTAAGCTGATATGGTGATGAATTTCACACGTTACATTTGTTTTTCTACGCTAGTATCATAATTTACGTTTTAAAGGATTATTAACGTCCAAACTGTACAAGATGGGCTTGTTCAATGTTTAATAGAATGATTCATGATCTGGCATAGTTTTACAATATAACGAATAGAAAGTCCCCTATTTATAAAATCACGGTTTATACATTATCATGATATTTGCAAAAACAATTTTGAAATACTTACTTTGCTGTTGTAAGCAACACAAACATACTGACGAAGGAGTCACTGATTGTCTGAAAGTGTCCATTGTCCACGTGCTCCGAGAATAGGTAATACCCCAATAATGAATACGTCGCCACAAAAAACATTAGTAAACCTGAAAGAGAAAATTACTATTAAATATAAAATTACAAACTTACTGTAATGACTGTTTGCTACCACTCGCTATTTGTACGGGCTATTTTCAGATGTATGCTTTAAATTTCTAGTATAAGCAAGAATATGTTGTTTGACAAAATATAATTGCATCCGATGGTTACACAATGGTTTATATTTTAATACAAACCGGTATCATACAAAAAAACTATTATATTTTACTTAAGTCAAGTTCAATGTAGCTTATCTAGACGACTTTGTAGTACAATTTTGTTGGTACCTTAAAATCGAAGTCATGATTTTTTATGAACTTACCTAACATATCAATGATAGGTGGCAATGATTGCAGTATCTGTCTTATAAAACCTTCTTACACCGCCACAGTGTCTTGTATCCACTAGGAATATGGGCCGGAGAGCCCGCGTTACTCGGAAGTGCGAAGACTGTCTGCATAGCACCACTACAGCTTCCAGAACCATTATTAGTAGGGTAATTCCCTAAAAATTCGAACAAACTCTTTAATATTCAATAATCTTTACAGTGAATACATTTATAAATACAATCAGAAATAATAGATCCGAAGCTAAAGCCTAGTCTTTACAAAATTATTTCAACCACAGATTTCCCAATACAAGGAGATGGGGCAAGCCGCGTTTTTAAGTGCGACAAATGTAAGCTCAACGAGCATACACTGGCTGCCAGTTTACGCTCTGTGAGATGAGTCAAGACGCACGAATATTAGATGAAATTACCGTTTTTTTCCCAAAATGCCATCCTGTGCAATTGTAACATGCCATCATCGCAATGAATCAGTAAATTTACCAAGAAATATAATAACTTTTCACAGGTAAGAACCGAAAAGAAATTGCGACACTGGGACTGCGTATAAACTTGGCGGCTTGTCCAGTCTAATTGTATATTCGGATGTCTGTGATTTCAACAGTAAAGGCCCCGTACCCTATAATCATTAGAGAAACCACATTATCAACAGGAGAAAATAGTAGAAGTTTGCTTGTTTACTTTATTCAATAAATTTCCTTTGGATCACTTTCATCCCTTTAATATATACAATAAAATTATACAGTGCTCGAAAAAGAGCAAGTTCATGAACCCAAACTCAATGCTATAGCCTTTCATTTAGGAGTTTCTATAACCAACTCCAGACTTCAGCATCAGAAACGCTCAATAGTACTATTCATCACATTGCATTGTCATCATTCTTACATATGTTAGTACATTCGTAATTCGCACTTACATACTAACATGGAACATTATAAAAAAGCTTGTATTGTATATGTATTTCTTAATGCTTTTTGTTTTGTTTAATTAACAAATCATTTATTTACCTTTATCATAGTTCTTTTATGTTTCAGTATCGTGCTCCAACCAATCCACTTGAGTTTCAAATGTAACTCTACGCCGATTACTGTAAGAGCTAACAGTTCTATCGTGCCGTGTGCCCATACTGGAAGCTGTCAAAAGAACAAAAATTTCAGCTCCAATCTACATATAAACCTTATTATATAGCTTGTGTCAGCTAAAAATAATAAATAAGCTAAAAAAGGTAAGTACCAAAATTATATATTGCTTTAACCTTGCTCTAATCCTAACTATTGTTAAAAATATTTTGTAAACCATGGTTCAAAATAGGTTTTAATCCATAAGACTTTGTATCAACATCATGTCAGTGCTGCTGCAAAAATCCTTATGGACTCGGTGTCGACTTCCCTAGTGGGGTCTATTATATTTTTTCAACTATTAAGAAGATAGACTATGAGCATTGTTTAATGCTGATGCGATAGCCTTTCGGAAAGGTGAGTTCTGGAGTGGTATTTTCGTCTAAGCAAACGTAAGATGGCTGCTAGACCGGTAGGCCGAGTGGTGGAGGCTGAATAATAAAAGCGGAGTTACGTAATATTTGGTGCAAAATGTGCGGTTCAGAGGACGATAGAGAGTCACAGAGAATACGAGTTATTTTCCTCAAGTCAAATTCCTATTCTCAAAATATTCAGGCTTAAAAGTATTTACTCTAAAAGCAGGCACGGCAGGGTCTTCGGTGAATGCTAGCAGGATGAGCACGAGAGACGCGAGCAGATCCAGCCCATGGTACCAGGGATTGTGCACCCTTAAGTACGCCGGCAACTCCTCGGGACTCGACGGGTGGGAGTCGAACTTTTCATTGTTCAAACCTTCCTGGAACAAGGAACGATATGCTAGTCATCTTATGCGTGATCGGTCTGAACAGAACCGATTCGTGGTTCCGAATCCAAGTGGCAACGGCTTCTCGTGCGACATTTCCAATATTGGTTAGGACATTTAAGGCTGAATAACTTGATTTTCTGGAAATAATGATAATTCCGCGCTTCGGAAGCTACGTTTAGCCGTCGCGTCACTTCTTGACTACTATCTTAGTATGGTAGACCCTATCACGGTAGCCGTCGCATCGGGCGGCCGAAATAGCCAAAACATTACAACACTCTACAAACCGACAACCGAGATTCCGCCCCCGCCGGCGGGAGCCATCGTCGCGAGTCCCTGTAAGTACCTTTTCGCGTAACCGGCATGTGCCGGGCCGCTTCTCTCCCCAAACATATACTTAGAGAAAGAGAGAGTAGTCAGTTCAAAAAACAAAAGTTAAAAAAAGGACTGATTCATCATTATCATCAGCCCAATAAACGTCCCCACCAAGGGCACGATCCTACCCGTAAAGGGTGTATAGGCCTTAGGCGGCCACGCGTGCCCAGTGCGGATTGGCCGACTTAACGCACAACCTTTGAATCAATTCGCAGGCGTGCGCACGATGTTTTTGTTTACCGTAAGAGCGTCGGATAACGTATCTACTCATAATTTCGAAAATTCGAAGGTACGTGGTGGGATTCGAGCCCTCCAAATCGGAAGGAAACAGTCCACATCATTGAGCCACCGCGCTCTAAATCTCTATCGGCTGATTAAGATTACTCTAAAAGCATATGCTATGACGAGAGAAAAAGCTTGAGATACCTTACCTCCACCAACCAAATTAACGGATTAGCTGGTTAAGGTGGCGGGTAGCAGATGGATGACTACAAAGTCAAAGTCAAAAACATTTATTTCAAATTAGGCTTACAAAAAGCACTTATGAACGTAAAAAATATACAAAAATATAATAAAAAACGATTAAAATACTAAACTAAAAATATGAGTTTTGATGCTTTGAAAAAAAAAGCGCTTCAGTGGTTTGGCCTGTTGAGAAAGAAGCACTCAAGAAAACTCAACAGTGTAGCCTTTTTTAAAAACATTTTCATTTCCTTAATGTAATAATATATCATAAACACTGAAATAGCTGAGCAGTTTAAGACCACGGATTTTTATTATTAACAGCTAGATAACGCTGAAAATTATTAGGGGAGGCCTTCGTTCAGCAGTGCACATTTTAGCCTGTAATAATGATGATGATGACCTTACCTCTAGGTAAATGGCCGCCTCATGGTAGTTCATCTCCCAGTGCTCATCCTCGGTCATGTGCAGGCCGGTGTGCAGCGAGGAGCGGCTGCCCATATCCAGGGCGCCGGAGTCACCGCCTCCATCAGTCGTTCGGCTGTCTGCAATAATAATAAATTAAAAATAAATATCCACAGACATACACCATCAGTGCCATCTTGTCCCAAACTAAGCATAAGCCTGTTATATGGATACTACACAAATGATAAACATACTTATAAACTTTATTTTTGTAAATACATACATATTATATCACCCTATACGGGTAGGCTCGTGCCCCTCGGTGGGGACGTTTAATGAGCTGATGATGATACATATTATACATAGAAAACACCCAGACCAATATAAACAGACATGTTCATGCACACAGATGTTTGTACTGCCCGGGGATCGAACCCTTGGTGTAATAGTTGACGTATAAACCATTACAAAATTGGTCGTCGAAATGTGAATTCAGTATTGTTACAAGATTTGCAAATTAGGGTCAAACATCAACTTACTTGTATAACCTGACCTTTTTATCGAAATTTAACCCATGTAGTACTTATAATGGCTGAGATTTCGGTTATTACACCAAGTCGAGTATACGGGTTCGATCTCAGGGCAGTACAAAGATTTGAGTGCATGAGCTTTTTATATTGATCTGGGTATTGTAAAGTTTAATATGGTTATATCTATGTACATATTTACCAAACGTGTACATAATATGTGTGTTTATCAAACATTTACACTGGATCATGTTATGTTTGAAACTTTTAAAGCTTTAACAACAAATATACGGAAATAAAAATTTGTCGTTATTTCGGTATACCCGTAGAGCTCTTCGTGCGTGAGTCTGACTCGCACTTGGCCAGATTTTTAGAAGTGCTTACTTATAAAAAAAAGTGCATTGTGATCTATTTAATTTAATAAGCTTGAGAGATCTGAGCTACATGGCCGGTGAAGCTTAAAAAGCCATCTGCGGTCAACAGCAGTAATCAGATAAAAAGACAAGTTTAATATCAACTAATGAATCTACTAACAAAACTGCTTGTTGTATGGATGTTCGTAGGTGTCTGTGGTGAGTTTCTAGACTCCTTGACAGTGTCATGTGCCCTGACATTAGCCCACAGTGACACTGCAACTGGCCTTCAATAAAAGAGTAACGAAGAGGTACCGAATTAAAAAAGTTTATTTGTTCCAAAGCTAAACCCTAAACACGCAAGCCGATTAGTGCACACCAACTAACAGCGTTCACTTATTCATCGCGCTCGTAAAACAAAACTGCTGATATACAACACTCATAATCACATCTCTGCCTCAATCTGTCATTGTCGCCATCGCGACGGACAAAGCATCTCAGAACACACGCAACACTTCGAGACCAAGATTCCGTCCCCGCCGGCGCGAGTCTCTGTAGGTTCGACCAGTCACTACTCGCGTTACGGGTACGTACCCGGTCGCTTTTCTCCCCAAACTTATACTAAGTTATCTAGCCCTGCAAACCCCTAAGCCAAGGTTCCCTTCTCACTCTGGAACGCCCTTGGGCTCTTTGCATATTTTTTTGTGCTGAGAGCCATCTGCGCTCGCCAATTGTCCGGTGAAGCTGTGGCCTTCACTGCGGCCAATAGCGATAAGTCATTACGAAAAAAATTCTGCCTGCTGTCCAGTTATTAAAACTCATTATTATGTCGATATGTCCCTTTTCTTAAACATATTGTGATGTGAACAATAGCTGACCGTTTCAAACCTCCTTCATTTGCCAAGTAATGGTTTCGCTAAATATTTTTGTTAGATAACTGGAATTTCATTGAAACGAAATGAAAACGTGCAGAGTAAAATGTCTAGTTACTCCGAGAGTAATATCCATATGCAGGTACTTAATTGTATCAATGCAAAGCAACACCTTATTTACATATATTAGCTAACTTATAAATAAGTCGTAACATATGAATAATAATGAAACAAGAATAATAATTATGAACCTACATACACACAATATCAATATGCATTGTATATAAAATTGATGTTGTGGTATATAAATACTCGTGTAACATACGGCCTCTAAGACTGATAATTAAAAAAATGTCTCTGACATCAAGGGTGTGGGTTCGAATCCCGCTCGCTAGGCGTCAGGCGTTGATGAAACACTTTTTTTCCAGCTGACTACTGCTGTTGGCCGCAGATGGCCTTTACAGTATCACCGGGCAATGGCGATGATTCTCAGGCTGAATGTAATTCATTTCTTATGTCCCTAGATTATTGGACTACGAATCTAAACGTAGGCACCTACATGGCAACACTACGAAACGAGAGAACGATTCTAAAAAAAATGAAATTAACGTACCTACTATTTGTACTTTGTCTTCTTCATCCGCCATTTTAACACAGTTTCAAAGGGTTTCGGTCATCCATAAATTATAGCAGACGTTAATAAGGGCGCGGTTGTAGGTACTGTTTATGTAAAAACACATATTAAACTACGAGTATATATATGTTATTTTATAGGGCAGAAACGAATGAGCGACACCTAATGAAAAGTAATTATTATTCCGCCAAAAGCAATTTGTCATCAACAAATTAGTACTAATTTTACTGTACAGCGTAATAATAATGACGACACTAGTCTAAAGATGTCTAAGTTTATATTTACTAATAAATTTCAATAAAATACAAATTGTGCGATTGTTATGTGTGAGTCTCGCGGTGCCACAATTTATTATTTAAATATTTAAACCATATATTAAGTGACTTTAGGTGACTCAAATATTTTGAAATCATAGAATACATTAAAATATATGAAAGTGATGTTTAATATAAGATTTGAAATTAAAATTTCTGTAGCACTAAATATTTTAAGGGTCTTTAATCTCACCCATTACCGCAAAAGTTAATTAAGAATAGCTTTATTTTCGGCTAACTTGTATTACTGACAAAAGTTGTTACGTACAGGCACAGATGTACTCTAGGTTAGGGCCTCCGCTACCAATTAGTTTGAGCATTTATTAAAGTGCTTAGGCCAATAAAAGAAACATATAAACATCGAAAAAACTGCTCAAAATCACGCAATCCGTTTACAATTTATGGATGCCCCTGAAGTTTCTAATTATAGACACTGATCCCACAAATCTTAGTTAAAACACATCACAAAACGCAGATTATATAATTATATAAAAAAAACACTTTGTCCACGTCGCTATTAATGATAGTGCTTATTTCACGATCCGAAATTCACTAATCACTCCGTAAGTCGTGGTCCTAAACATCTGTGAATACAATAACAAATGGTTGCTAACAACTAACCACGGAGCGATCTATTCAGCCACACATATGTCACGGTTAAAGAAAGAATTCTGACGTTTCAATGTTTGACGGCCGATTTGGTGTAATGGGTGAGCTAGCTACTACCCCAACGGTTCCAGGATCAATCCTAGTTAGTACACCAAAGGATCAATCCCCGTGAAGTACAAACATTTGTTTGCATGGTAAATACTACAGTGATACGTCAGCATTTTTGTACCAAAAAGGCAAAGTAATATTTTTTGTAAAACGGTTTAAAGGGTTGGCGGTAAGATCCCTGGTCTGGGTTATATATAATTTGTCTTACAAAGCCTCTATGAACCTCTGGGATTCAGTCCTGGATTAACCCTTAAGCAAATTAAGCACTAGCTTAGGGCCCCACGTCCAGGGGGGCCCCCGACTAAGGACAAAAAAAATGAACTGAAACAGAAGGTTTACTGGGAAATCATCATCAGTGAATGCCCGAAAAAGCCGCAAGGCGCATTTTATTTTGTAAATAATTAAATATAGGTACTTTAGTTTTTGTTTTTGTGGCACCTACTCCACTTCCAAGGTACGTTTAACATATTTTCATCTTATTTTACAAAAATACTAATGTTTTTCAATAGTAACCTATGCGCGCACTGCGATTATGTTCGGTGAAAAATAATTTCATGCAAAATCGACTTGCGTTTTTTTCGCAGTGCGCGGATTCGAGTATGTTACTCTTGTTTTTTTTAATCGTGTAGGTTTTTTTAAAGACAAATTCTTGTTCTTTTTCTTAGCGAGTGGACTGACGCCACACAAGTCCCTGTTTCAGAGTTTTGAAACCGCTTCACGGCCTTTGACGCGGTTTTTGATTAACGACAATTCGAAGGCGGCCGGGACCAACGGCTAAACGTGCCCTCCGAAGCACGGAATCGTCTTTCTTTTAGGAGAAACAGGTGATTTAGGAGGTGACAGGCTATACCTGCAATGTCCTAACCTAACTGACAAAACTAACACTCACAAAGTGAAAAATCATTACCTATGTTGTCAACTACTGCGCTATGCTACTAATGTTGACATACTGACAGGGGGGTCCCACAAGTGTGGATTGCTTAGGGCCCCGAGTAGTCTTAATCCGGCACTGCTGGGATTGAACCCATGTCCCCCGTAAGGTTGTTTTTTTTCGGGTTCGGACTTCGGGTTCGAGGTGTACGAAAAGGTAAGGAATAAGCTCGGATTTGGATCGTAAAACTTCATCCAACATAGACTAGAAAAAATAATAAAAATACATTTATATTTGTCTTTCGTAAGTTCGTCACATAGGGTGTCTCAGAAGTCGAGGTCAAGCCGGAATCGGGTAAGAGGCTAAGTCATATAGTAGTTAGATAAAAAAATATTTTAAAATGTTAAGTAATTTAATTCTTTCTTTATAAATAACGAACAAATAATATACAAATCTGTAGCAGCTGGTAAGAGGAAACCGTAACAGGGTTTTCCTAGACGACTCGATACTGAGTCGTCTAGGTATGTACCACCGCAGTGCCAGATATCATCCCGTGAAACAGGAGTGTTATGCACTTTTGTGTTTCGCGATGAGGGCACTATAGCTAGTGAAATTACGGGAATAGGAGATCTAACATCTGTTGTCTCGGGTGACGGGCGCAGTGGGATAATAACTGTCTGTCAGTTGTTGGTCTCCTTTATTGCCGCTCTGTCATGGTCTAGCGTATCACTTACCATCAGGTGAGCGTCCAGACAGTCCTGTACACTTATAACACAAAAAAAAATGTCTTTAATTTCTGAAATACAAAACCTAGAACTTTTTTTTTTACTGACAACTATTATCTAAGTTACCAAATTCCGGCTTGACGTTGACTTTTGAAACACCCTAACATTTTACGGGAATACATTTTAATATTATTTCTGGGAATGACCCAGTATATTTATTATACAAAATGACAACACGGTAAATGACTAGAAATGCTAACTAGCTGTAACGTATACAACAATCGCGTACATAATGTATGCGACCTCAAAATCGAGAAATTCGCGCCGGCAGCATTGATTGAAGGCAATAATGGATAATATTAAATGGCGGTCTATACTTTTAGTTAGCAATTTTACTTGTTTTATTGCTTATGGCTTTAGATATTTAATTATTAAAAGATGTATAATACAAGGCAGAACGAAGAGATTAAAGGTTGTGCGTGAAGGCGTCCAAGGGTAGGTAATAAGAGAAATGACTCAATAATAAAATATGTTTGTAAAATTTCTATATTGTATACTTTGACATTTAATGATGATAATTTGTTTCTTATTATTTTAGCTATAAGTAATTAATATTTGCACGCCATTTTACTGGTAGAATGTAAAGGACACCAGAGATTGTAAAAAATATGTATAATACTTACATTCGAGCAAATAAATGAATTATATTCTATTATATTCTTATCTGCACTGTGCCCGCGTATACACCCTTTACTGGTAGGCTCGTGCCCCACAGTGGGGACATATAATGAACTGATGATGATGATGATTTAGATTAGTATTTTTTTAAATATATTCCTTGAATGTTTTTTCCATTTAAATAAGTTAAACAAGCCTTGACTGGTTCATGGAAAAATAGACCATGAAAACCCCATATAAGAAACCCAACAACTCGAAACCGTAATTAACCGAACTAAACGAATTTCGTACTGTGTTCGAGACAAACACATCCACAAAATTGACTCAACCCACCCTTTTGTTGGGGTTAGGGGAACAACAGATACGTATGTGTGTGTATGTGTATAGAGGTTTCGAGCTCACAAATTTCTCAAAGTCAAAGTTAGACCAGCTCACACTGCTCACACTACTTCACCGAGGGGCACGAGCCTACCCGTATAGGTATAGGCCTTAGTCGTGCACGCGGGCCCAGTGCGGATTGGCCGACTTCACGCACAACCTTTGAAAAGGACGAAAAATGAAAGAGAATGAATAAATAAAATATGTATTGGCCGTTTACAAAGGAATCCCATCAAAGAAGGAAAAGATCTAAGAAATTCGACCCCCCATATTAATGGTTGAGACGTCGGCTGTTACACGAGTATTTTTAAGTACAGGGATTTAACCTCCGGGCAATATATTTATATAATGTAATTTAAATATAATTTATATAAAAATTAATATAATTTGTGTGCATGAACATGTCATTTGTATTGGTCTGGGTGTTTCTATGTATTTACAAAAAAATATATAAGTATGTTTATCAGTTGTTTAGTAGGTACACGCAATACAAGCTTCACGCTTAAATTGGGGCTAGATGGCGTTTTGTGAATGTCAGTGGATATTTATTTCCAAAAATAAAAGTAAGCATATTACAAGCAATAAGCCTTTAAAAGAGTAACTCGAATTTCTTGCCGGCTCTTCTCGAAGATCCTACTTATTCCGAACCGGTGGTAGAGTCATAAAAAATATGATAATAATAACAATTGACGATTCAAAAGTATCTGTAACAGATTTATTTAAATAAAGATTTTTTGTTTCTTTCTTTCTTTGAGGTTGATGGTGCTATCTCAATGTTGGTGGATTAGTTATTTATTACTATTAATAACAGATGACATACCAAATATCCCAAACACAGCAGAATACATTCCTTCAGGTATGAAACGTCTAGCTCTGTACAAAACCAAATCCAGTCGGCCGTCCATTTTCACTAACAACCAACGTTTTAGGAAGCAACGAATTCCATCATGATAACGGAAAACATACAACGATATATGGAACGAGATAATTTCTTGAAATGTAGCGATAGCAAAAACAAGTTTAATTTTTCGTAAATGAAACTTTTTATTTTTATCGAACCACATCTTAGACAAGGCAATAGAAGCTCTTAGATTTAATATCTGTAACTAATAACTATCGGATTATTGATAACTCATTTTTAAAAAATATCTGTAATTATTGCTAACTTGCTTTGCGTTGGGGCCACACTAATGTTTAACGTCTAACATCCTGAAATTATCGCGATAATTATTCCGTTTATGAGCGTTGACAGACGTTGATGCCCATTGAATAGCGACAAAAACGGCAAGACCAGGGTTCGAAAATGCTGATATTGATATAATTGTCGTACTTACGAGTATACACTAACACTACTTAAAACATTTTAAAATATATCTCTCTACTGTATCTCTCTCTGCCTCTCTTCAACCTATCGCAGTCCATTCCTGGACATAGGTCTCCCCCATTTTGCACCAGATATCCCAGACCTCCACTTTCCTCATACAGCTTCCACCAGCGACTTCCCGCAAGTCATCGGGCCGGAGGGCGTCCTACACTACGCTTGCCAAGACGCGGTCTCCACTCCGATCACGCGTCGATCCCGGGGTACCATCTTAGCACCCACCAATCGGTATTAGGCCAGCGTAGTGGGTTACGACCCAATCTCTCCTTATCTATGTTGGTGGAAAGGCTTGTGTGCCGTGGGTTATTAAAGGCTGATGCTGAAGGCGGTCTTAAAAAATCTGACATCAGGGTGAGTCTGCTTGTTCATCTGACTACCTATACATAATATCTATAATGTAATATCTGTAATGTAATGTATGTAATTGAAATGTTCGCGTCGGTGGCTCAGTGGTGTGGACTGTTGCCTTCCTACCGGGAGGGCTGAGGATCAAATCCCGACACGTACCAATGTATTTTCGAATTTTCGAAAATATATGTACGTTATCCGACGCTCTTACAGTGAAAGAAATCATCGTGAGGAAACCTTCATGAACGCCTGCGAAGAGATTCGAAGGTTGTGTGTGAAGTCGTCCAACCCGCACGGGGCCCGCGTGGACGACTAAGGCCTAATCACCCTATACGGATAGGCTCGTGCCCCTCGGTGGGGACGTTTAATGAGCTGATGATTATGAAATGTATCGTTATTATTGTAAAATATTAACGATACATTTCATAATCATAGATATAGAAATAAATTTTAATTTTGACACAATGCCTTTTAAAAATGTTTATTTGTAACTTTTTTAACACCTCTCACAAAATTGTTATTGTACTGTAAGTTACTAATACAAGTGAATAAATGAATATGAATATAAAGACATTTTACTTGTCGACCTTACAGGACAATACAGGAGTCCCCACTTTATCTTGTGAGTTGGCAATGGCGTTGTATATGTAACGCTGCTTGTTTAATTAAGATATTGTCTTACACGTTCATTAACTGGATATTTTTATCATGAAGCAAATGGACAAACAAATTAGTAACGAATTGTGTTAACCATTCTGGGACGATGTTTTGGTGGTTTTTTTTTATTGATATTTGAACCTACGCCCTCCAGATTGGAAGGCAACAGTCCACACCAAAGTTACAAGGAAATTAGATTTGTTGTGTGATAAACTCTTCGCAAGGAGTACCTTTACGATTGAAGTTGTAATACGGGATTGACTGAACTCTAGCGTGGTTAACATCATTTATGCTTATCTTTTAAGTCGTCTTCTATATTATTTACCTGTGGTATCACTCAAACAGTGATTTAGATATCTAGTTTTTAGGAAACTCATTTTAACAGTCTAGACTAGTCTATTAGCTGACCTTATATAGGTTATCTCGTAACCTCTGCTCTACTTGAACTCTAAGCTCCTAGATATTAATATACTTTATGAACAATCAAATCTTTATATATAAATAAAATTAGAGTGTCTGTTTGTAATTTTTAAATAACAATTATTTTCTTCATGCATATGAATATATATACGGTGCATACACCAAAACAACATTTTTAAATTTTTTGTCCATCGGCCTGTTTCTTCCGAGTAATCTCTGAAACGGCTGGACCGATTTGGTCGGGACTATTTTTGGCAGGTAGCTGATGTAATAAGGAAAAACGTATGCTACTTTTATTTAAGATACTTTCGTATGAAAGTATCTTCTTTAATAAATAAATAGTAATCGAATAATATTCACAAGTGATGAGCGCAGATGGCTTTCAGCCTAGTCTTCGATTCCCGTGCAGTACAAAAATTTGCATAGTCTCGCAAATATCTCTTCGTATTGATCTGGGTGTTTCTATGTATTTACAAAAAAAATAAGACTATATACTGGTAAGTATATTTATCAGTGGTTTAGTACCCATAGTACGCCAGAATAACACTGCTGTACGGCGTTTGCGTCGCAGTGGCTTATGCTGAGGTGGGACCTTTTGTCCGTGTCTTTGTTTTATTTTCAATTGTTTTTATTTTATTTTATTGTATCAATGTAAAATATAGTCTTACATGTTTGTTTGTCCTATTGCTACTGTTTTCGTGTATTTCTTTTTTTTGTGCACGGTCAATAAATGTTTTCTATTTCTTTCTTTCCATAGTAAGCTCCTCACTTAAATTAGGATTAAATTGCGTTGTGTGAATGTCTGTGGATATTTATTAATATACTTTACTGCGACTATATCAATGACATCAAATACTACGCAACAAAAACCAACATGTACGTTAAATATGTAGTCTTACGCCCATTAACGCAAACGCCATAATTATTTCGATAATTTTTTAAACTGTTAAATTATCGCAATAAGTGGTGGCACTATTGAAAATAACGCCCATTGTCCCGATAATTAATAGCATTTCCCGTTAGTGTGGCCTCAGCGACAAGCATCGTACCAAAATTCGGTTTTAGTTGATGATGACTCAGCATTTTTTCAGCAACCTCGGCTTAGGGCGTTGCAGAGGGGATAAATAACCTAGTATAGGTATGTTTGTAGAGAAAAGCGACCTGGTACGTGCCAGTAACGCGAATAGGACTGGTCCAACTTAACAGGGAATCACGAAGATTGCCCACGCCGGTCGGGGGCGGTAATTTGTACCCGATACATGAAACAAGGTATATCTGCGATTTACATAACAGTTTTTATTGAGATAATCTAATATTTCCGGTGCGACCTTGCGGAGTACGCGGTCTATCAAACCGGAATGCTGAGTGAAATTTGAACTCTAAATCTGTTAGTTATAAAGGTAATAATTGTGGTGAGTATGTGCATTACACAATCCATTGTATGTAACAGCAGCCTTCCCGCCAAACCGATTTACACCTTTCTCTATGAAAAAAAATTTAGTTACGACCTTCACGGATTATTTTTTTCTTTTTTTAGGCAGATGAGTTTTGTATATTGAGCAATAAATCTTTATTAATTGTCTATAAGTGTGCATTATCTTATCGTCAATTGTACTGGATGAGCGATATGATTTATTAAACCGTTTACTAGGTTATTCATCGTTTGAAGACCTGGGGGGTTACCGCCTTCTCTTAAAACAGTGTTACAATAGTATTACTTCGTCTTTTCTGGTACACAAATGCTGACGTATCATTATAACAATACTGTTTTAAGAGATTGTGGTTACCCCCCAGGTGTTTAACCCACAGATTCTGAAATCTGTGTTAAACACACAGATTTAATGCTAAAGAAGTCCGTTATTAAGATTAGAGTTTGGAGACAGCTGGTTCGATCGCCGGCAATATAAACTTTTGTGTGTCTGGGAGTTTCTATGTATTTTGTGTATGTTTACACAAGAAAGTAAATAGTATGTTTATCTGTTGTTTAGTACCCATGTAATAAAAGCCCTCCGCTTAAACTCGGATATATGACACTGTGTGGATGTCGAGATAAATATATAAATAAATATAACCGAAGCTCTTCGTAGTCATGCTGTGTGAGAAGACCTTTGTACTGGAGACGTTACAGGCTAGTTGTGCCGTGGTACTACTACTCAGACTACTTTAATCACTATACTATGACTGAATATGGGGAAGATACCAAAAATGTATAGATTATATAAAAACTTACACGATTTCAGTTTATACCACTGCGCTTTCCACGAGTAATACACTCTGTCCGTTATATTTACTATTTTGGACATTTTAAAATTTCCACTAACACTTGATTTAACAGTCAACACTTAAACAATTTCGTTTAGGTATATTTAAAGTTTAACATTTAATTGTATCTAGCAGACATATTATTAATATGTTCTTTTTAAATTGAATCGAAAAACTACAATAAGAAGACACTAATATATATCAGGTTATTTAACATTAAAATAATTATTAGCGACGCGTCGAGACTTGCTCATAAGCATTTGCCAAAAGTCTGTCAGGTGAACTAAAGAAATTGACGAAACTACATTCGTATGAGTCAAGATTAGATGATACAGTAACTGACAACCTTTTTATCGCCTATCGGGCGTGAAGGTCGTTTGCAATGGAATTGCACCGTAGTGTAATTGTAAGATGAAAATAAATTTCGACAAGTTTCAAGGGCGATTTTTGGTAAGTTTTCTATTTTTAGAGCGCTAATGAAAATGAAAAGTGTTTATTCAGTTTAGGTCCTTACAGAACACTTATGAATGTCAAATGAATCTACCACTGGTTCGGACGGCAGTATTCCACTGAGAAGAATCCAGCAAGAAACTCAGTAGTCACTCTTTAAAAAAAAAGTGTTATGTACAGAATCATATTATTTGTTATCAAATTAATTATATTAACCAAATTCAAATTTCAAATATTCAATGGCGCAGATAGCGCGTTGTGTTGGTGATCATGCAAGTTACTAAGCATTGCAATGGTGTCATCGGATAGGTGATTGAAAAATAATAATATTGTCTTCCGTGCTATGAAAGACACGTTAAGCCGTTGATCCTAGCTATCTCAAGATGGTAACTTGTCAAATGGTCATAAACACCCACCGCTAATCCGCATTTGGCCCGCGAGCTGGCCGGCCTAATCTCCTTTATGTTTGGGAAGACTTGTACTCAGTGGTGGGACGAGGTGGGCCGGTTGTTTCTTCTTTGATTTTTTTATGTTATAAAGTGAACGCCTACCTATGACAGATGATGTGTTGAAGGAAACTAAGAGCTTTAGTTAGAGATCGAAATGCAATTTGAACACTTAATAATAAGATCAGTTTGCATTTTTTTACTGTGTCGAGTAATAAAAATATGATAATAGCAATTGAAAATTTATTTGAATAAATATATTTTGAATTTGAATATAAAATTTTCCTTCACTGCTCTTCGGCCGGCACCAAACAACGTCAGTACTCTTATACCCAGTAATGTCACTAGAAATGCCTTCTTTTCAAAGCAAATATAAAGAAAAATAATAATGATATTAAATGCATTATTTTTTTACGGGACGACGCACAACTGTTGATAGATTTGTTTATAGATATATTGAGCTCTTATTATTATCAAGTCTACATCCTAAAAAGTAACCTTATTAACAACTGAATAAACAATGCATTTTATTAATTTAATCAGTAAACAATTGTTTACAACCCCTTCCGTGATAAGTCGACACGTTATTTAGTTATGATAAGGAAGTAGGTAAATATGATAACGAGCTATTCAAACCACTGCTTACCAAAGATAGTAAATATCTAAATAGTTCTGATAAAAGATTCTGCAAGGACTTATAAGATGATGGTAAGGTTTAACAAAATATCAGATGCCACAATAATTGCTAAATACCTCCGTGGCCTAGTGGTTTGAGTGTTGACATTAGATCCCTGCCTCATCCGGGGGTCGTGGATTCGAATCTCACGGGAAGACCGGACAAACCGCGTAGTTGTAGACTGATTGGTCGAGTACGAGGAGTGTTGAAGAAAAAATATTATGTACTATGCCTGTAGCTCAACTTATGTACTATAATCATCATCATCATCAGCTCATTATACGTGTCCACCGAGGGGCGCGAGTCTACCCAAAAAGTGTGTATAGGCCTTAGTCGTCGACGCGGGCCCAGTGCCTTTGCGGCAGCGGATTTGGCCGACTTCACGCACAACCTTTGAATTACGTGTGCGCAGGTTAGGTGCGTTCCTCACAATGTTTTCTTTCACCGTAAGTCGGATAAACGTTCATATAATTTCGAAAATACATTGATACGTGGCGGGGTTTGAAACTGAACCCTCCAGATTAGAAGGCAATAATACTTTTTATTAAAGAACACAAAAGGATGTAGATATTGGTGTTTTGATTTCTGTTTTGTTACGAATGTACTAGTGGAACCATTTTTTATCGTTTTTAACGAAACACAACGCATTAAATAATTTTCTAAAGTGAAAATCTCTTTTGATCCGTGGCTATGAGCAAGAATACAACGGGCACAGGCTAGTATATATTTTCGTCATGATAATAATTAAAAATTTGTATGGACCTTCTAGTGTGGTGGTCAACATATAGTACGTACCTACGTTGATCTTAAAGATTCTTTAAATTTGAAATCGTAAATAGGTACATATATAATACAATATCAAAGATATCGCATAAATGACGTAAACTAACACCTACGCCTACAGATATAAGGTCGAAAAGCTGTTGAACTTTAAGAAGATGCAGGCAAAAGCGACATATCATTACGGCATGTTGACAAAAAACTCTAGGTATCGAAGCCTTATCCATCCCATGGGACAACCAGTCAATGACAGTTTTGAGCGAACGCGTAAGAAATCCATAAATCCCTTAAGGTTTTGGTAGGTAGGTACTTTTATTGCCTTGAAGTTTTTTATATTGCTTTCTATCTTTTCATCTTAGAGAAGTTAGGAGTTATAGATTTGGCACGCCGCACGACTAATGTGATGAGTGATGACACATTTTTATAAAGGTATTTTTTAACAGATCGCTGTCATTAGGTACTTGATGTTGTCATAGACGTATCATGAGGATGTTGTTTTTGAGACCAGAGTGACATATTTTTTTTGTACCTAAAAATGAACCTAGGTAGGGACACATTTCAGCAAACTCTCATAAATTATAATAATAATTTAATCCATTAATAAAATACGGTAAAAATAATACTATTCTAAGTAGGAACCTATAGGAATATTGATCTATAAATTTATAGTTTCGCTATCCTTGCGATGTTAAGTTCAAAGGGAACATGAGGTTAGTACGTATCTATATGATTAAAAGCAGTTTATACAGGAATAATCCAGTTTCAATAATACCAGCTTACGGAGCTGGACTATTGATCCTGTTCTGCATTGTTTATAGTTATTTCCGTGAACACTACAGAACTACAGTCCAAGCTAGGTGCAGTAGGTACTTATTTTAAACTTAGACATAAGGTGCAAATAGGCTCCATGCAGATCTAGTCTAGCACATGCAAAGGGGTTTTTCTACTAAGCTGCACAACATTACGATGCTGTAGGTTATGGTACTGGGTCGCCGAACACAAAAATTGGGGTCGGCTATGTACTATAACTGTTTTGTTTATATCATGGACAGCTTTGCGAATCGCTAGCCATGACTCACGCTATGCGTCATTTACACAATTAAGGCATTAGAAGAAGTTATCGATCTTTCACGTTATTAGCAGTTAAATAAGAGACGGGCGACAAATTAAAACAAAATGTTAAATGGATTACGAAATGTATTGTTAATACAACTAAAGCGTACATAAATTTGGCGGCTACAGTGCATAGAAAAATCATAGCTTCACGTTTACTTGTGACGTTTGAGCCGTAATTGTTGACGCTGTTGTTTGTAAATTCATCACTGAACCTTTTATAACCGTCGGAGGGAGAAGACGGGCTTCTCAAAGAAGCCATTTTTGAACACTGATTTTTTTTGACATTGACATCATGTCATGAAATGACGTTACGAAATCTGACAACTTGATCATAGCGTTTCGTAGCACCAAATCGATGAATGGAAAGGCAAAGTTTTGTATTAGAAAATTGCACATATTACAAATACTTGGATTTTAAATTCGTCAGTTTGTAACAAAAATATTTACCAATGTATTCTCAAAGCTTAAACATGTCTTTAAGACCAAAAAAGTAATGTTTGTAAAGTTTTATCATTGGCAACACTGATAAACCATAGTGTCAGTTATTTCTCTATGAAAAATTCTTTTTCTTGATCCCGGTTATAGTGTGAGTTGATATTGTTTTTGTTAGAAATAAATCCAATTCAATAGGCTTTGATTGAAACAATTTTCGTAAATAAATGTAAGGATCAAGCACTCCGTTTTCGAAATAACAAAGTCTGTGTTATATTTCTGAATATTCCATCCAAAATCATAAGTTTAAAGAGTTTGACGTTTGGTTTAGTGATTGTGATTTTAGTGTTAATTGAATTTTTCTTATCGTATTTCTTGTGTTTGGTGCCTAAAACCCTACCATACTTGTATACTCCAATTATTTATTTAGTAAATCACGAAATTGCAAGATAAAAGTATAAATTTGTGCCGTTGTGTTATTCTAACCTAAAAGTCAGGTGGCAAGTTTGTTATTGAGGTTGTTAATTGTTTGTGCAGATCATAAATGGCTCCACCAAAGCCCAAGGCAGCGGCTAAGCCCGCTGCAGCGCCTGCGGGCGTTGTTAAGAAGGCCAAAGTGGGCAAACCGAGGAATTATGACTTGGGCAATGGAGTGGTCCGCTTCTCCAAGTCCAAGATGTTCCACAAAAAGGTAAGAACGTGTCTATAATTTACGGTTCAAGGTTATAAAATACAGTGCCTAAGTTGCCTAAAATCTTATACCTAATTATTTATTTATTGAGTATTCATAACAATGTCAACCTCATGGATAAACTTTCACTAAATTTGGAATATTTAAAAAAGAGTAAATAATAAAATGTCCAGTTCTTTCAATTTACAAATTTGTAACCTTTCATAGTATTTTTTGGAATAATTTGCCAAAAGTACAATTGGAGACCTAACCCTAATTTTACTCATGACTAACATATCTATCTGACCTCGAAAACTTCAAATAGTAATGTAAAGTAAAATTTATTCCGAAAACAATTACAACCTTCATTGTTAAACACAATTAAAAATAACAATTTTAAATTTATGTAATTGCACTGAATGGAAGCCTACTCACTATAGTCAGAACAACCACAGTATGTCCTGACGCTGGTCTTTAATTATTGTTAGATTGGTAGACACCTAAGTACAACAATTATTATATAGTTTCTGAGTCACAATAACTCAATAAAATGTAGTTGAACATAGATAATTCCTTCATCTTGACTTAGCTTTTCATTAGCCTTTAATTAGGGTCTTTTAAAAAACGAAATATGTTCATTCTATAATTGTTTAATTCTTTCATTCTTTAATTGTTTATTGATTCCTGGATAAGATTTGAATTAACCCTGCATAAATATTTTTAATTAAACATAAACATATTTTAAAAATATGGACGGACTTATAAGATAAAATGTGTCTTTTGTTAGTAAACAATTATCAAATCATCAATTATAAAATGGTGCAAAAACCACAATAAAAATTATGTTATCCTGATGTTCACTGTGGTTTTTGCACCATTTTAAAATACAAACTGCTCCTTTTTAGATTTCTCCTAACCTAATCTAGGCTCTGTTTACAGATGTGCATCAAATGTCTTAATATTTTGTGGTTTTCTTTGCTAAAAACTCCAAATTTTGTCACAATTTTGTTGTCAGCCAAACTTCGTCTGTATTTCTTTATATGTGCATTACATAAACTATTCAATTAAGAAACCAACAAATATATGGTTAACGACTACCTGTTTATAACTTCCACACAATCAATAATTTATCTTTTTCTATTATCTGTCCAGAACAGTTGAGTGTATTCATGCCTATGTTACTTATTTCAGGCCAAGTACAAGTTTGTGGGCAAGAAGAACCCCAAAGCCGAGAAGCCCAAGAGACCCACAGTGGTTGTGAAGCAGATTGGTGGTGAGAAGAACGGAGGAACCCGTACAGTGCTGCTGCGCCGCAGGAGGTCTTTCTACCCCACACAAGACAAGTTAGTACATAACTGAAATTTCTTTGTCCTTTCTGTGAACTGAACTGTAAATCACATCTAAGGGCACCCATCTAATTATGTTCTCTTAGTTGTATTAAAATGCACTGTTTGGGTATTTTTTTCGAACTGACTACAGTTGTTGTCTGCAGATGGCCTTTACAGCTTCACCAGGCAATTGGCGAACACAGATGGCTCTCAGCCTTTGCACTTTTTGGGTTTTGATCTATACCCAACACTTGGTTATATTATATTTATTTTTATCAATTTATTTTATTTTATATATTAGCCTTTTTATCTTATATTTACCAATTTTTAAATGTAAACTGTGGTTTTTGTTATGTAATGATAATACTTGGATATGTCCTGACGTTTTTTGTTGATGTTTTCTTTTATATTGTAGAACATACTTTTGTTCTATCATCAATAGATTCCGAAAAACAGACAGGCCCTTTTTGTACACTTTGGGTTATGTTACTAAGTTATAGTAATAGTCCCTAACCTTTTCTAGCAATAAATATGACCTGTGTTACTCAGGATGTATGTAGATATATTATTGCACACAATTAATTTGAAGTAAATGCAAATGTTTACACTGCCCAGGGATCTAACCCAAAAGCCTTAGTGTAATAGCCGAAATCTCAACTTTTACACCAGATGGGTCGTCAATTATTTATTATGATATGAGTGCAAATAACTGATAAACCTCTGATAAATTCAATATAAACCACATTGTACCATTACAGGATCGTGTCCAAGCCCCACCACAAGACGTTCAGCAAGCATGTTCGTCGCATCCGGCCTAGCCTCAGTGTAGGCACCGTTTGCATCCTGCTGGCCGGCCGCCACGCGGGCAAGCGTGTGGTGCTCGTGGGAGTGCTGCCCAGTGGACTGTTGCTCGTCACCGGACCTTTCGCTGTGAGTCTCTCGTCTATGATTATATTTCATTGTCAGCTCATTAAAGGTCCCCACCGAGGGGGACGAGCCTACCCGTATAGGGTGATTAGGCCTCAGTCATCCACGCGGGCCCAGTGCGATTGGACGACGTCACACACAACCTTTGAATCTCTTCAAAGGCGTGCGTGAAGGTTCCCTCATGATGTTTTCCTTCACCGTAAGAGCGTCGGATAACGTACCAATAATTCGACAACACATTGGTACGTGGCGTTACAATAAATTACCTGTAACGCACTCAAGAAGTGACAGCGGCAAAAAAGAAGAAAAAATCTTTATTCAAATAAATCTGTTACAGATACTTTTGAATCGTCAATTGTTAATATTATCATATTTTTTTGTGACTACCACCGGTTCGGAATAAGTAGGATCTTCGAGAAGAGCCGGCAAGAAACTCGAGTTACTCTTTTAATCTTTTTTATACCAGTGGTTACAGTTTTGTTATTTACACATAGCTTTACAATAATTTATTACAAAGATTTTGTAACTGGAACACTAAGTGCAAGACCACACATCTTTATCCAATAAATATTCTTCTATTTTATAGTTACCTTTTTTCATGAGGGTTTTTTTTAATCTTTAATTTAAACTGGTGAAAGGCAATTCGGCAAGATTTTGTGGTATTTTATTAAAGAATGTTATGCCTCTTCCAACAAATGATTTCCCTACTTTCTTAGTCTAAGATTTGGGACAGCAAGTTTGTTTTTCAAGCAAAGGTCTGCCAATAACAATTTTTATTCATAAACACGTTGCTTGCTACATCTCATTGCGACATAGTAGTATGCTTCTTGTGCATTTGCTTTTATACCCTTTTAATGACACATCTAGGTCAAAATTTTAATGAATAATTTTATGTCAGAAATATAACAAGTTAATGTTGTGTTAAGCATCTCTGACAATCTTTGGTTGATATTTCTCGTGATTGTGCATCAATTAGTTTATTGTTCATCTAAGGTTTGGAAACTAATGAGCTGAAGGCTCATTTGAAGGTTAACGACACCGTCGCACATACAACTTGCAATAGTAGAGAGAAAATCAATGCTTTACTAGTTTCTTAAATGGGTGAATTTATTCAATAAATGAGCAAAGTACACTTTTGTAATGAATAAGTCTTTATTTTATATATTTTTTATGTTATTAGATTAGCATCTGGTGGTAAGACTGGTAAGTGATACACCTGACCATGACAGGTGCAGTGGTGAAGGAAATAAATGACAGTTGTTAGTCATCAACACTGCTCTGCGCCCATCACCCGAGACGACGATGTTAGGTCTCTTATACCTAGTAATTGTATCAACAACAGTACCCTCATCCCCAAAACACAAAAGTGCAAAACACCCCTATTTTACGGGACAATATCTGGCACTGTAGTGGTATTTTGCTAGGGTATCGTATCTACCACCTAGTATAAGTCTGTTTAGTTTATCATACAATTTATTGAATTTCTTTTACGTAAGCTGTGCTTGTCGTTCCAGTTTGTAATTAAGGTTTCACTACATCTTTGAATTTTCGAAATTATATGTATGTTATCCGACACTCTTACAGTAAACATCCTGAGAAAACCTTGTGCACGCTTGTGATGGAAGATTCATTGTATGTGAAGTTGTCTAATCAGCACTAGGCCCGAGTGGATGACTAAGGCCTATACATCCTATACGGATGGCTGGTGCTCCTTGTTCGTGATGTTTAATGAGCTGATGATGGTCTTTGGGCACACAGTGCCACCTAGTCACAATTTAAGGAATATGGATTACTAAACAATAAACCTGCATTTTAAAAAGTCATGCTCATATTGGCTATTATGAATTAATATCATTCCAAATGACTATTTCAGTTCAACTCATGCCCGCTGAGGCGCATCCCTCAAAGATACGTGATCGCCACATCCACCAAAGTGGACCTCGGCCAGTTCAAGCTGCCCGCGCACTTGGACGACGCCTACTTCAAGAAGAACAAGAAGAGCACCAAGCGCAGCGTGAAGCGCAAGGAGGGTGAAGACATCTTTGCCTCCAAGAAAGAGGTAATTTTATATGAAAGTTAAATATTTACATGTTTTCATGGGCGATGTAGCCACACTGGAGCAAGCTGGGCCGCTTGCCCTACCCTGGCTCTAACATATTTAAACAAATAAAAAAAAAACGGGCAGGGGGGATAGGTTCACTGTTACCCCACCCTGAGCCCAAGACTGGCTACGCTCATGCATATTTTGTTACGAATATGAATGTAATGAAAATATTTATTAATTACACACTCTCTGTTTTCTCTTTAATCTACCGCAGTCCACTGCTGGACATAGGTCTCCTCCCGCGAGATATCCCGGTCCTCCACTTTTCTCATCCAGCCTCCACCAGCTACCTTTCGCAAGTCATCGGGCCGGAAGGCGTCCTACGCTACGCTTGCCAAGACGCGGTCTCCACTCCAGAACATGTCTCAACACAGTCATTAAATGGGATCAGTGACTATGATGCGTTAATTATTGAAGAAATAACTTCTTATTTTAGCTTTAGTTTCTCTCACTAAGCATGTCCTTTTAACATTTATTGGGTTAAATCTTAATAGGAACAACTTATCTTGAGTTGTTTAAAATTTGTCAAAACTAATAAGTTATATTTCCCTCTTCAAGTTAAAGAAAAGATGTTACAATATGAGTCAGTGCAGTTGACATTTTGCTTCAATGATGAAGCAATCAACCAGCATACCACAAAGCCCACAAATCATCACATTGGATTTTAATCTAACTTCCTCATGTTTCCAGAAATACGTTCCATCTGAACAACGCAAAGCCGACCAGAAGTTGGTGGACGAGGCGGTGATCAAGGCGATCGGCGCGCGCGCAGACAAGAAAGTGCTCCGCGGGTACCTCAAGGCCAGCTTCGGTCTGCGCTCCAGCCAGTTCCCTCACCGGCTACACTTCTAGGCTAAGGCAATAAATGTTATGGACTAAATACTTGCCTTTTTATTTTGGTAACCTGGGACTGTTGCTTTATTTTTATAAAATGTAAGTACGAAGAACCTGATGACCTGACGGGTGGGGATACCGACACAGATCGTAATTTTCGCAAATGGTAATTTTCGCGAATTCGATAACTAGAAAGTGACTGAAAGTGGTCTGTCACGTCACAAACACGTCCGTTACCCAAGATGTTGAATATTATTTTTATACTCTGTAATTCTCTAAATAAACTAGCACTACCTTTATAAAATATCACATTGCTGTCATAAATAATTTAATTTTTGTTTGCTCACATTGCAAACGCAGGCTGAACTCCAGCGAGATATATCAATGTGTGAAATTAAGCGTAAAAAATACAATTTGTCTCTGGTGTAGAATCCTAAGAAAATTGACAATTTCCTAAAAAAATAATCGCGCTTATTATTTTCCGGTGACATGGTGTTCACAATTATCTCTAGTTTTTTTTTCGAACTGACTACTGCTTTTATCTGCAGATGGTGTTTACAGCTTCACCGGGCAATTGGCGAGCGCAGATGGCTCTCAGCCTTAAAGTTTACACGAGCGTAAGGGCGTCCCAGAGTGGGACTCGAACCTTGGCTTAGGGCGTTACGGGGGAGTAGTGTTTTTATTATCATTGCACCCGTACAAGATACAGGGCGGGTCGCTAGTACATTTCTAAATTAAACACCAAAACTTCGCTGCAAACGTTTAATTTAAACAACATATTCCCCACACAAGTACCTACTTCGCAACAAGCATTATGACTGCGCTCACTTGTACTTGGGCTGACGCGGACGCGCCGAGAGCTGAGCCCGTGGCCTTTGTCCGTGACGCTCTCGCCATTCCGCCTCCAGTTTCGCGTACACACCGCCTGAATAAATATTATCTATTAGACGACCCGTGTGTTATGGTTGAAATGTCTGAGTCCGGGTTCCATCGCCGGTCAGTATAATTATTCTATAAAAAGTATAGATAGATAGATAATTCTTTATTGCACAAAACAAATTAAACACTTGATTCTGCACAGGAAAAAAAGTACAATAGGCGGCCTTATTACTAAATAGTAATTTCTTCCAGACAACCAACTTATAATAGAAGAGGACAATTGAAAGAAGGGGTATGCATACATATAAACAAGAATAAGAGAAATACAAATAACCTAAATATATATACTTAAATACATACATATGTAACTATCAACTTAAAAATATATATAAAGAAAATACATTAGCATAATTTTAATACATACATACATAGTATATATTGCAAACAAAAATACCTAAATTAAATATACAAACTTTATAATATACAAAATAATATACTACGATTTATTCAACTTAAATAACAGTGACAGGCAGAAAAGGACAATGAAATAATCCACTAAGCCAGGAAATAATCCTTGACTGACTTTTTAAAAATAGGAAGAGTTGGATTTACGAATCGATAGTGGTAAAGAATTCCATAAACGAACAGACTGCACAGTAAAGGACTGAGTATACACATGCGTAGAATGAGGAGGAAATATAAGATGGAGTTTATTAGCTGTGCGCAAATCACGACCCTGTGTGGGTTCCAGGAACTGAAATCGTTCTTTAAGGTACTGAGGAGCAGAAGGAATAAATAAAACTGTATAAAGAAGAAATATGAAAGAAGTATAATAATAATTATTATTTTATTTTAATTCAGTCTGGATCCATAAGATTCTTATTTATATTATAACATGTTATGTATAATAAAAAAATATAATAATATTATTTCTACATTTGATACATTATTTACATTGTTATATAAATAATGACCTCGGAGTCCTGTGCTAGTAACACTGCTAAAGGCGTTTCAAACTATTGACAAGATATTTGTTTCACATAAGGATTTATCTGGGGGCACGGTAGTGCCCCCGCCAAGTCGAGCGCGAAGCAAACACTGCCCGTACCATCCTTTACAGGATCCATTTCGCCGCTTTTTCAGGCCCCGATTTGAGAACCTTTGGATAATACCAGAGCGCTGAAATTTTCGTCATCTAGTAAGATATAATAACTTACTTTAAATCCAAAATTTCAAGTCTGTAGGTCATTTAGTTCCGACGTTAAGCGAAAGCAAAGTTTCGCATTTTCGACAGACACTCACTCACTCACGCACTCACTCACTCTTCTTCTTCTTATTCAACCTATCGCAGTCCACTGCTGGACATAGGTCTCCCTCATTTCGCGCCAGATATCCCGGTCCTCCGCTTTCCTCATCCAGCCTCCACCAGCGACCTTTCGCAAGTCGTCGGTCCATCGGGCCGGAGGGCGTCCTACGCTACGCTTGCCGAGACGTGGTCTCCACTCCAGAACTCGTCTGCTCCAACGGCCATCGGTTCTGCGACATACGTGACCAGCCCACTGCCACTTCAACTTGCTGATCCGGCGGGCTATGTCGGTAACTTTAGTTCTCTTACGGATTAAATCATTCACTCACTCATGATCATCAAAATAGAACTAGTACTTCCCATTAACTCAGAAAGCTGAAATTCGGTACAGAGTTAGGGTTTAATGGCTACATAAAGGGAAAACTATGAAAACTTCGAAAGTCGAAGATCTGGAGTACCTGGACACCCTGCTTAGATAACAAAATCATCGAAATAGAACTAGTACTTCCCATTAACTCACAGAGCTGAAATTTGGTACAGAGTCAGGGTTTAATGGTTACATAAAGGGAAAACTATAATAACTTGGATAATCGAAGATCTGGAGTACCTGGTGACCCTGCTTAGATAACAAAAGAGCCCAGCCAAACTATAAGAGATTGACATACCGCCTTTAAACAATATATATTTAACATGGTGGGCCGCTTCATCCGATGTCAAAATCGGGGGGCACTGTAGTGCCCCGCCAAGTCAAGCGCGCTAGACCAATACAAACAGACATGTTGGTGCACACAAATATTTGTAGGTACTGCCCGGGGATCGAACCCGGAACCCTTGGTGTAGTAGCCGATGTTTCAACCATTACACCCAATGGGTCGTCTAATATTCCTTACAAGTTTCTACAAAAGAAGTAAAATCCCACCAAAACATTCTGTAAAAAATCTAGCCAAGTCTCGATGGAGCTGCTTGATTATCTCTAAAAAGTAATGAAATCAAGACAAAGACGTGCCAAGTCTAAGGTTCCTTACTGCAATTAATTAATTATTATGGTTAATGTTGTGTGACTTTCTTTTAACCTATCGCAGTCCATTGCTGGACATAGGTCTCCCCCATATTGCCCCAGATATCCGGGTCCTCCGCTTTTCTCATCCAGCCTCCACCAGCGACCTTTCGCTAGTCGTCGGTCCATAGTGCCAGAGAGCGTTTATTTATATTTAAACCATACCGGGCGGCGTTTCGAGCTTCCAGCCTCCACCAGCGACCTGTCGCTAGTTGTCGGTCCATCGGGCCAGAGGACGTTTCCCTTCAACCTGTCGCTGTCCACTGCTGGACATCTCCCCCATTTTGCGCCAGATATACCGGTCCTTCGCTTTTGTCATTCGAGGGCAAGGGCGGATCCAGGTTAGGCGCCAGTAGGGGGTTACATAGTTTGTTAAAGTACGTTAGTATAGTTTTTTTTAATCATTTATAGGCAGACATTTGACCGCCATCTCACCTGATGGTAAGTGATGATTCGGCCTAGGATGGATCATGCTTGCTTAGAAACAAAAATAATAATAGGGGGGTTCATGACCCCCGTGACCCCCCCTGGATCCGCCGTTGTCCGAGGGCGTTTATTGTATTAATATTTGAAGCATACCGGGCGGCGTTTTGTGCTTGGCGGGCGTGACGGCGGCGCGGCGGGCGAGCGCGTGTCGCATCTGTCGCTGCGCGCGCTCCTCCACGCGCCGCTGCTGGTCCTGGTTGCTGCGCGCCGACAGCGACGACACCCACACGCGACCGCACACACGCACACGCCTGCACGTGCACAGTACGTGACACTCAGTGTTGCCAACTTAGCTACTTTATACTATGTAGCTTATATTTTAATGATGGACAGCTACAATTGAAAAAAAATGGAGCTAAACTTTTAAGCGACGGTGGCTCAGTGGTGTGGACTGTCGCCTTCCTACCGGGAGGGCTGAGGTTCAAATCCCGACACGTACCAATGTATTTTCGAATTTTCGAAAATATATGTATGTTATCCGACGCTCTTACGGTGAAGGAAAAATCGTGAGGAAACCTTCATGCACGCCTGCGAAGAGATTCGAAGGTTGTGTGTGAAGTCGTCCAACACGCACTGGGCCCGCGTGGACGACTAAGGCCTAATCACCCTATACGGGTAGGCTCGTGCCCCTCGGTGGGGACGTCTAATGAGCTAATGATGATAAAACTTTTAAGCTACCTTTTTCTGGCTCCTTTTTTATTTCATCAAAAGATTAGATCTTACTATATTTAGGAAACAAACATTATCATCATACAAGCAATATTATTAGCAATAACATAATTCAATAAAGTTTCCACTAATAATAAAACAGACATGGCAAAAATTCAATATAAAATCAATGCTACTAATAATAAATATATATATACACATTAACAGCAACATATTAGCAATTACACTCACATCACTCACGGACCACAGTTCAGTCATTCTTAGTCTTCGTTCAGCAAATTCTACCCCAAAAAAAGTCACATCCATCAAGAAAATAGATTTTGCCGCTGCCACAAAGTACCTTGAAGAGACCGATTTTGCATTCGTGTACTCATCTTTAGACGCTAACGCTGTTGGTGAACTGTTTGTCCAGAGGTTATCTACCGCAGTTACATTAAACACAATGTATTTTAAAGTAACGAATAGAAAAAGACTAAAACCTTGGCCGACCCCGGGTCTCTTACGGTGTATACGACATAGAGATAAATTACATAAGCAGCTTAAACGTAATCCAAGTAACAGCATCTTGAATATATCATATAAGCGTTTCCGAAATTACTGCAATTACCTGCTCAGAAAAATGAAATTTAATTATGAGAAATCCCTCTTAAAAACAGCAAACACTAATAAAAGAAAACATAATGTCCTACGGACAGTCAGACACGACGATACATCATATGTCATCCATTTTTCTCCGAAACTATAAGCACTACACAACTACTGGGGCGCTTGCCCCACCCTGGCTTTAACATATTTAAACAAAAAACCGGGGCAGGACAGGGGAGATAGGATCACAGTTGCCCAAGACTGGCTACGCTCATGACACTACACTATTCAAACTTGCCATTTGACTACAGAACCCTTAAAACATACATACGGTGGAATTGAGTAACCGCCTTTTTTGAAGTCGTTTAATAAATAATAAAGAATGAATACTTACTTGTTAGCGGGATGCGAGGGCGGCCTAGCCCTCGGCGTGACCCGTCGCTTGGGCGGCGCGTCCTCGTCGCTGCGCGCGTCGCTCTGCTCGCTCGCGTCCGACTCGCTCGACTGCTCGCCGCTGGTGCCCTCGTCGCACACCACGCCTTTCTTTGTATAACAGCTTATTTACTAGGTGGTAGACTCGGTACTGAGTCGTATAGGTAGCTACCACCACAGTGCCAGATATCATTCCATGAAACAGAAGTGCTATGAACTTTTGTGTTTCGGGATGCGGGCACTGTTACAAGATTACCGAGTATAAGAGACATTCTACTAGGTGGTAGACTCGGTTCTGAGTCTAGGTAGGTACCACCGCAGTGCCAGATATCATCCGTGAAACAGGAGTGCTATGAACTTTTGTGTTTCAGGATGAGGGCACTGTAGCTAATAAAATTACTGGGTATAAGAGACCTTACATCTGTTGTCTCGGGTGACGGGCGCAGTGCGGCGTTGATGGAGAATAATTATCAGTTGTTGGTCTCCATCAATGCCGCTCTGTCATTGTTAGGCGTATCGTTTCTTATTTGGCGACCCATCTGGTGTAATAGTTGAGAATTATCGGCTATTACACCAAGGGTTCCAGGTTCGACCCGGGCAGTACCAGCAACCTTTCGCAAGTCATCGGTCCGGTCGTCATACGCTATGGTAACGTAGTCTCCACTCCAGAACTCGTCTGCTCCAACGGCCATCGGTTCTGCTACATATGTGACCGACAAACTGCCACTTCAACTTGATTATCCGGCGGGCTATGTTTTAAAATTGAAAACAAGTGCGGAATATCACATATTATTATAACAGGCAGAAGACACAACTAAAGATTATAATCGTCCCTACGCGTTATAAAAGAATACCTACTTAACAATTAAATAGAAAAATCATTGATTTAGTTAAAACTACATACATTAGAAGTTCTGCTCTCTCTCTAATTAAATTTAGTTATGTTTTCAAAGTCGTCAATTTATTAGTTCTAATTTGAGGGAGTGCTTATACTGAACTAAATACTCGTATGTGCGCTAATATTATTTATCACAATGTATTTACAGTTTGTAACTTTATTACCAAAGCATTTTTACATAGTGGAATTCACAACATAACTCAAGCTTTCAAATCTAGAACTACAAATTTCAAATAACTACCACTTTACAATCTACAAAGCATCTCCGCTCGAACCGGCAACCTCGGCGTTGGTCCTTCGAGCCGGATGCGGCCGCGAGTTGGTCCTTCGCGACCGGATGCCATACCTTCGGTCGGGGCGAGTCCTCTTTGTCGGGTTTCTTGTAGGGCTTCGCGTCCTTGTCTGGTGTGGAAGCTGCACAGGCCTGCGCCCTCACCGCTGCGGCTGGCGACCCCGGTCTCGCGGACGCTGCAGCCACGGGTACCTTAGCCTATGTACTTGAAACCGGGCTACGGATAGGCCGGCACATTTGCAAACGCATGCATTTGTGATTTATAATGTAGTAAATTCAGTTCACGTTCAAATATGTTTGTGTACACACATTCTTATATAATAAATCAAGAATTTGAGAAAATTGTGTTTTCCTGTTTTCACAACTACAAGTTAAAGATGTCATACCAGAGAGTAAATTCACTAAGTCACTCATATTCGAATGTAAAATTCGATTTTGACAGTGAGGTGATCAAACTGTACGAATGAGAAACGGTACTTTTTCACAGGTCGTAAACTAGTAGGGATCTCATGATTTTAGAATAGAGGACCAGTAAACGCCTACAGCACAAAATCGAGATAGTACTTTCTGCTTTGCAAAATATAATGTGTATTTACAATTACATACTTCATAGTAACTCCTTTATTCTAAGCCTTTTTTGCATACTTGCGTTTTGCTAGAAGCCTCAGAAGCTGTACTCTTTAAGATCAGAAAAATATACATTTTTTCCTTATGACTTTCCCTTATCGTTTTTGAAACCTTAAAGAGCAGAGCCCCTGACGTGGACTTTGACTAAATGGCAACTACGCGTGTCATTATTTGGAGCGTATTTACAGCTCTTTTCAATTTATAACATCTAAATATTTTATGCAGTGGCGGGCATTTCACAATTAGAACTTCTTTCTTTTCTAATACCTGCATTGTAGGTAATACCCACGTAGTGATACCTGCACTATAATACCCACGCAAACTATATTAGTCTATTGTAGTGCCATACTAATAATAGTTTTTTAATAAGTGTAATTTATATATAAATAAATTCTTTCTTTCTGTCCACACTGTATCATCGGTCTTAATCAATATTAATATATAGCCTAATGGGTACCTATCAGGTTCTTTTCAAATAAAATATGAGACATTTCATATATGAACGTAATTTTGCCTCTTTTGTTAACATAAAATGAATTTAATAATGCAAATTCCCAGAACGTTTAGCAGTTTTTTTTTGTAACCTAGGTACCTTATAAAGTTAATAATATTTTTAATCCTTTGACCGCCAATGACGCTTTAAGGCGCCAGACTCAATAGATTTTCTATTCTGTCTGGAACCGCAGCGTTTAATGGGATGAACAAACATCATAAATTAAAATAATTATCGAAGTTAATCATGTTCAACCTCAACGACCGCGAAATCTTAGTAACCTGACATTCTGGGCTCAAATGAGCACATATTTGTAAAATGCCCGCTATTGCATATATTTTCTCTCACGGTTGAACTTCGCGTCGGTGGTGTAGAGCTTCCCCAGCAGGCCGAGGGGTGTGCGCGGCGGCATTAGCCTCAGTCCCTCCCACCAGAACACCTCCTTACACTGCAGTCTACCTCCCTCCTCGCCCGCTTCTGTAACACCATAGTCTTCTTAGCGTCTACTGCGGAGACAAGGCCTTTCTACATAGCACAGCCATGAGAATAGGCCGTAATCCACTACGCGGGCTCAATGTGAATTCATTAATAGCCTATTACCACTCACTGCAGATCACAGGCCTTTGAACACAGCAAAGACGTGCGAAGAGGCCGTAACCCACTACGCGGGCTCAATGAGGATTCATCAGTAGCCTATTACCAACCACTTCAGAGCACAGGCCTTTCCGCACAGCTTAGCCATGAGGAGAGGCCGTAACCACCACGCGGGCCGAATGAGGATTCATCATTTGCCTATTACCGCCTTCTACAGGGCACAGGCCTTTCCGAAAGAGACATTTTGCGTATGGGAAGTTTTGGGACCTGGAAAATCGCCCATATATTACATGATTCGCACTTATTCATCCATATTCCTCTACAGATTTGAAACCATAGACGATCTGCTGTCATCAACACACAACTCAATTTGACAAAAATGTACATTATTTATTGTTTTTGCGATTAGTGTCACTCATTTTGCATACCGTACTCATAATCTCTGCGCGCGCCACTGCCTGGGCTGAAAGAATTTCCAGGATTATATTACCAAAACCATGCAATTTACAAGCGAATATATCTAAAGATTGCTCAGAAAATCATTCATTATAGAGGTTGTGAATTGTGCTGCAGCCCATTACACGTCCCCACCGAGGGGCACGAGCTTACCCGTACGCGGGTGTATAGGCCTTAGTAATCCACGCGGGATCCATCCCAATGCGCATTGGCCGACTTCACGCGCAACCACGATGTTTTCCTTCACCGTTAAGAGCGTCGGATAACATACATATAATTTCGAAAATTCGAACACATTTGGCGTGGCGGGATGTGAACCTGCGCCCTCCAGATCGGTAGTCAACAGTCCACACCATTGAGCCACCGACGCTCTCATGATAATGTCATTCCGGTTTACTTTTTAATCCAGTCATCATCCCAATCGGGAGGTCCATACCGAGCACCCTGGTGAGCCTTTCCGGGAACACGAGCTGGGGCGGGCGCATGGCGATGATGTCCCGGAACTGGTTGTATATATCCATCACGGCCGCGTCCGTCGGCAATCGCTCGTCGGCCAGGTGCTCGCGGAACTGGCAACCCTGGGGACCACGCGGTCAAACAATGTATCATCATCAGCTCATTAAACGTCCCCACCGAGGGGCACGAGAGCCTACCCGTATAGGGTGATTGGCCTTAATGGTCCACGTGGGCCTTATGCAGGTTGGGCGACTTCACGCAGAACCTTTGAATCTCTTCGCAGGCGTGCGCAGGTTTCCACACGATGTTTTCACTTTTAATTCNTTTCACCTATAAGTGAGATGACATTAAGATGATGATGAAAGAATTTGTAACATGTGATCTTAAAAAATAAATAAACTATCACTAACTACAAAACCGCGTCAAATAGCCATTCCAGTTTACATTAGTTCCCAACTAGGGGTCGCAAACCGGGATTCGAAAATACCGGGATACCGGGCCAAATTTCGGTTCTTATAATACCGGCATTCATTTCACAGAAACCGAGATTTTCGATATTTTCGGTTTTAGTAAAATAAATAAAAAAGTTACGTTCATTTAATCGTATTAGGCGCGCTGACTTCATTCACCTTACTACAAACGATGATTATGAAATTGACAATGATGGTTTTCATGTACCTAATCGTAAGAACTAATCCTAACAACGAATCCACTGGAGCACCTTAGAAATAAGAGGGCCCTGGGTGATTTTGAACAGAACTCCTGAAAACTTGTGGACATCCCATTCCTAGGGCATGATTTGAGGTCTGTAATGCCGTTATCCGGGAAACTACACCGGAGACGTGGTCCACCGTCGTCGTCTTGTTCTTCAAGGGGAGAAAAGGGTGATAAAACAATCATGAAGAGTTAGACCAATAGCACTTCAGAGCCACGTCTATACCTAAGTTGTTTTTCAGAGTTGTGACGAATCGACTCTCAATAAGACTTGACAAATTCCAACCACTAGGTTTTGAAAAGGCTACAGAACCGTGGACCACATCCATACACTTCCACAGCTCAAACATAAGACCAAATACTATGGCATTTGTGGACTACGCGAAAAGCGATATATCGAGGTAATGAAGTGTCTCTCCAACGCAGCGACGATGACAAGACCAACAACAGGAAGGAACAGGAATAAAATAACATCACCCTGTCTTACCAGGTAAGACAGGGTGATGTTATTTTTTTTTAACTGACATCCTGTTTGACATTGATATTGTATTGTATTCACTCATTTTATGAAATTTTGGATTATTTTAAACCTATCTTGACATATTTACATATTTGTACGCCTTTCAGAGGCAACACATAGTGATACTATTGTATAATTGTTCCACCTTGAGTGTATGACCTATGTTTAACAAATAAATTGAATTGAAAATTGAATTGAATTGAAATTGAAATTTAAACATTGCGGATTCGTTGACGTTAGGACATGACGTAGCTTACCGAATTCCGCCCAGCACAACTGAATCCTCCCTACTAGCCTCCCTGTCGTTGGTTTGGCCCAGGTAGATATACTCGTGCACAACCTCGAGAGGGACGCCATCGACGCATATCGGTTATCGGTTGTGGCATGACACGATTATTGAACATGACTTTCGTCTTGTCCAAATTCATGTCAAGCCCAACTCGTCGGGAAAATTCATTAAGGCTGTTCAGCATCTCCGCAAGCTCTTCTGATGACTCTGCCACAATGACAATATCGTCAGCAAAACGAACATGAGAAATATACTCTCCACTGACGTTGACGCCTGGTTCAGACCAGTCCAGGGTCTTGAAGACATCCTCCAATGCATATGTGAACAGTTTCGGGGATATAACATCCCCCTGCCTCACACCACGACGCAATTGGATGGGTCATGTCCGCTGGTCTAAGATCGATTGGATTAAGCGAGGACGCTTTCATCAAAGACTTTTGTTTTTAAGTATGGGTAAGAACCACAGATTTCCCAATACAGGAGATGGAGTAAGCCGCGTTTAAAGTGCGACAACTGTAAGCTCAACGAGCATACGCTGGCTACCAGTTTACGCTCTGTGAGACGATTCAAGACGCACGAATATTAGAAGAAATTACCGTTTTTTTCCAAAATGCCATTCTGTGCAATTGTAACATGCCATCATCGCAATGAATCAGTAAATTTACCAAGGAAATATAATAACTTTTCACAGGTAAGAACCGAAAAGAAATTGCGACACTGGGACTGCCTATAAACTTGGCGGCTTGTCCAGTCTAATGTATATTCGGATGTCTGTGGTAAGAACCCATTCTAATAAGTAATAACATACGCAGCTGAGACATGGCCACTGACTGCGGGATTGTTGCATAAATTTAAAGGGCTTCTCTTAAAGATAAGATCCGTAATGAAGTTAAATTATGCACAAGATAACTAAAGTTACCGACATAGCTCGCCGGATCAGCAAGTTGAAGTGGCAGTGGGCCGGCCACGTATATCGCAGAACCGATGGCCATTGGATAAGACGAGTTCTGGAGCGGAAACTACGCTTTGGCAATCATGCCGTAGAATGCCTTTCGGCGCGATGGACCGACGAAATTTGCGAAATATTGCAGGTGGAGGCAGGATGAAGAAAGCGGGAGACCGGTATGTTCAGCGTAAAATTGGGGAGACCTATGTCCAGCAGTGAACTACAAACAGGTTGTAGAGAAGAAGTACCTTCTTATTCTTCCTCCGGAAAATTAACTTGCTTATACTAAATTTGCTCCCTTTAGCTGAATCCCGGAAATATCGAAAATACCGGTTTACCGGTATTAGTCTGGAGCCAATACCGAAAATACCGGTTTTGCTGAAATGCTTCGGTATTGCGACCCCTATTCCCAACATGCTGGATTCCGGTGCAGACTTTGAATATTACACAGCTTGTTGGGAATTAATGCAAACTGGAATCATAATTAGTCTATTTTAACTGGACTATCTATTCTTCTCTCCGCTTACCGTGAGACGGACAAACAAACAGGCATAATTTCACATGTCTAATATTAGTATTAGTATATCGATGGATAAACCGCACGTACCGTGTTCCTGGCGATGGTGTCGAACCTGTAGGCGCGCTCCCCGCAGCAGGGGTACCGGCCGGCCGGCAGCGCGCGCCCCCCCACCGCGAACATCTGCGCCGGCTGCGCGTGCTGCGAACACCACTCCATCTGCACACCACACCAGAACAACTAACCCTTTCACCGTCAATGACCGTTCGACGACCCATTTGGTGTAGCGGTTGAGACGTCGGCTGCAACACCTAGGGTTCAGTACAAACATTAGTATGTCTGTTTGTAATGGTTTGGATGTTTACTATGTATAATATGTTACATACATTGTTTTACAAAAAAATATATATAAGCAGAGATGTATAAGATACCTTATACAAAGTATTTAAACACTAGATACAAGATACTTTACAAAAAAAAGTATTTTAGACACAAATCTTCTCTAAAAATCTGAAATACTAGATACAAAATACGTACTAGTATCTTTGAAATACTTACTTTTTGAAAATACTTTTGTAAGAAAACAACACTTATTATTGAAGTTTATGTCTTCGGAAAAATTATCCGAAAATCGTTCGATCGCGATGACAACAAGGACAAGACGAATGTGATAAGCTAAAATATGAAAGATTTACAACCTGGCCGTCTTCAAGGCAAGAGTGAATAGGCTGTCTCTAGGCAGACATGATCCATCTTCGGCCGCATCATCACTTACCATCAGGGAGATGGCGGTCAAATGTCTGCCTATAAAGGATAAAAAAATAAAATAAAAGATTGAGATGTTTGTTACTTACTGAGAGAATGAAAATAAATGTGAAAGGTCAATGTATGTTTGTCTGTCAGTAGTGGATTTTTTCCTTTTCATTATTGCTGATCTAGGTTTTAGGCATTATATTTTGGCAATCAATAATATGAGCCACAATTATAACATTTTAAAAAAACCTTTTTTGACTGCTCAAAAAGCCCCTGTGTTATTGTTAGTAGAAAAGCGGAGGACCGCTGGCACAGAATGGGGGGCCTGTCCAGCAGTGGAGTGATCACCTGGTAAGCGGGGAAGAGACTGTCGCAGAGCTGGCACCGCAGGAAGTGGCAGTCGGCCCACAGCCGCCAGTACACGCGCCGCCACGACCGCAGCTCCCCGTACAGCCACGTTATGTACTCGTTCAGACTCCATGACTGCTCTCTGAGGAACACCATAGCTACTGCTCGATAGTCTATCGATCGAAAAAGCAATAGTATCGCCCTTCTCCCCAAACTTATACTAGGTTACCTAGCCTTCCTGCAACTCCCCAAGCCGAGGTTCGCGCCCTACTCTGGGACACCCTTGGGCACGTTGCATAATTCTTTGCCTGAGAGCCACCTGCGCTCGCCAAATGTCCGGTGAAACTGTGAAGGCCGCATAAGTCATTTCCAAAAAAAAAATTGATTCGCACACAGATTTCCCAATACAAATTCGGATGTCTGTGGATTCGCCTTATCAGAGCTATCTCCAAAAGCGCAAGGACATCCAAAAATTCTATCGATGGTATCTATACTATAGCTATCGATGCTTTTGACAATTTAAATATATAATTTTTGATTGGTATCGATGAATTTCAAGGTAAACTATCGATAGTTCGGTAGCACTAACGATAGTCATATTTGATCACAAAGGTGAGTTGAAAAGCAGACTTATACACCAAGGATTCCATTCGATCCATGCGAGTTGACAATGTTTGCAGTTCAAATGTGTTCAACATTATTCTTGACAAAAAAAACATGACCTATATCTATCCGTTGTTGTTAGTGAAATTACCGGATATAAGAAACCTAACATTTGTCTTGAGTGACGGGCGCAATGCGGCGTTGATAGAGAATAATTCATGTCTAATAGTTGCTGGTCTCCATCAAAGCCGCTCTGCCAAGGCCAGGCGTATCACTTACCATCAGGTGAGCATCATGACCGTCCTGTACACTTGGTTACATAAACAAACCTGTATCGGAATGAAGATTAACTTAGACAGTGAAAAAAGGTCATACTTGGTGTGTGTAGAGATGACGTTGCCCCTGCGGTCGACGCGCATGCTGGACGGCTGGCACGGGACCTGCTCTGCGATGTGCCGACCCAGCAGCTTGTTACACCTGGACAACAAGCAATCATTCGTAATTTTAGTACTAAGATGTAATATACCAGAACTTGGCTCGTATTGGACTTCGCCGAAGCCGTGGCCGCTGGAGCAGACGAGTTCTGAAGTGCAAACCACATCTTGGCAAACGTAGCTTAGGCTTAACTACCTGCTGTCTTTGGGCCGACCTGGTGACTGGTTTCTTTTTCAGGCTGATGCCTGCCTGAAATAGTCACTAGGACCGCTGAAGCTGAAGAACTGATGTTCTTTGCAAATATAGGCATGTGATAAATACGTTACGTACTAACCGAGGTATTAACTATGTATTTGTGTTGGAAAAAAAACATTTTATTACTGGACTGTAGACTCGGTACTGAGTCGTCTAGGTGAGTACCACCGCAGTGCCAGATACCGTACCGTGAAATAGAAGTGTTTTGCACTTCTGTGTTTCGGGGGCACTGTAGTTAGCAGGGCCACATCTACCTCAGGGCTATTTGGGCTGCATTCCAGGGCCCCAAGGTAACATGGGCCCCCAGACCCTGCTAGCAAACAATAGGCGATTCGGTTTCTCTCTCATTCAGAGGTTGCCTGGAAGAGATTGCTACCACAGCAATATGGTGGCCTTTTCTACAATCACTTAATACTTGCGTAGATTTAAGCAATATTTATGTTTTATGTGCAATAAATAATTAATAATAATAATATACCTATCATTACAGAGAAAGTTTTTGATGTGACTATTAGCTGATCCACCACTCAGTAGTTTCCGCCCAGGGCCCTACAAATTCCCGATCCGCTCCTGGTAGTTAGTAAAATTATCAGGTATGAGAGACCTAACATCTATCGTATCGGGAGACAGGCGCAGGGCAGTGTTGACGGAAAATAACCTACTATTGATTTCCTTCAACACTTCATCTGTCATGGTCAGGCGTATCGCCTACCACCAGGTGAGCAAACTCACCGTGTCACCGTACCGTTAACTTAATGTCATGGTTTTATTACTTGCTACACTTGAACAGTGTGGCGAGGGTGGCGTAGTGTCCCCTCAGGGTCTCGGGCACCGGCTCCGCCAGCGACAGGATCATCTTGCAGTACAGCCGCGACTGGATCTTGTCTTTCCGATCCCTGACCGCCTCCAGCTCCGCGTTGGTGTACATTGCTGCCAACCTGACGCGAGGAAATGGGATTAGGATAAATTGTTGAAGACCGATGTAAGTAGAATGGTTGAGGATTCGGACATCAAGGATTCCAGGTTCAATCTCCGGGCACTACAAACATTTGTGTTCATGAACATGTTTGTACCGATAAGACTGATCTCTAAGACAAAAGTTCTCATAATAAAGATTTAAAAAACATATTTGTATTGGTTTCAGTGTCTCTATTTCGATATGTATCATCGTTATCAGCCTAAAAAGACCCATTGCAGCGCACAGGCCTTCGCACACAGCATAGAGAGATTGAGCCATAACCCATCAAGCAGGCCTAATATCCAGCATAATTATATATACTTGTAGTACCTATTAGTTGATATATAGGGTTTCTAAGCATATGTATGTGTATGTTACAATATTATCATTATTTTGTATGCATTGTGTATTTATAATAAAATTACAGAAGTGATCTTTGTCCGTCTACTCTCACGAGTTCACAGAAAACCAGCGTCAGGGTCCGATCACCGGTCCAGGGCACATGCTAAGTGGGTCCTTACTTTGGACATCGTAGCACAGCGGGTGTGATCTTGTTTACTCGTACATTTCTTTATTGTAATATATTTTGTGTTGTGATCAACGGCGGATCCAGGGGGAGGGTCATGGAGGTCATGACCCCCCCCCCCCCCTGAGCAATTTTTTAGTACTATACTAACGTACATTAACAAAATACCGTATACGTTCTTAACTTGACAACTACTATGTGACCCCCTCCTGGCGCCTAACCTGGATCCGCCCTTGGTTGCGATGTTTAAAAATAATAAATTATCTCTTTCTTTCTTGATCCTCGTGGCCCTCGCGTGAGGATAGGATTAAGAAGACCTACTTGTACTTGTTATAACTTTTCGCTGTCGACAGCGAGTGGACTTCACAGCTTCACCGGATAAGTGAGAAGAGCTTTGATTCTATCGTTTGCCTTAACTTAACTTACCTGGTGAGCAGTGCATCGCTCAGGCACGCCAGATTGGTGGACGTCTTCACGACCTCGTTTAAGTGCGCATGGCAGTAGATCAGGCAATCGTGCAGTAGCGGCTCCATCTATGATGGAACATGCGTTTGTTAATATTCTTGATTTTGTTGTTAATGCCCGGAGTAACAAACACTTCATGCTTCGGATGATAAGAACAGGACCCCATCATCATCAGCTCATTAAACGTCCCCACCGAGGGGCACGAGCCTACCCGTATAGGGTGATTAGGCCTTAGTCGTCCACGCGGGCCCAGTGCGGATTGGACGACTTCACACACAACCTTTTAATCTCTTCGCAGGCGTGCATTAAGGTTTCCTCACGATGTTTTCCTTCACCGTAAGAGCGTCGGATAACGTACATGTATTTTCGAAAATTCGAAAACCTGTGCCCCGCGGTATAAGATATTTACTCGCAATAAAACGTAGCCTACGAGTATATGTAAATCCAGGATATGGGCTAACTTCGTATCAACATCAGCTCATTAAATGCCCACCAAGGGGCACGAGCCTACCCGTATAGGGTGTTTAGGCCTTATCGTCCACGCGGGCCCAGTACGGATTGGACGACTTCACGCACAACCTTTGAATCTCTTCGCAGGCGTGCATTAAGGTTTCGCTCCGATGTTTCCTTCACCGAAGAGCGTCGGATAACGTACATGTATTTTCGAAAATTCGAAAACACATTGGTACGTGGCGTAACTTCATTTGATATGAAGTTACGCCACGTACCAATGTGTTTTCGTTTTCATTCATTAAAATCGCTTGAGCCGTTCAGAAGGTACACACCTTTGCCTTTTTATTAGTAACGTGGTGGCAACCCCTTAGACTACATTATTTGACTATCAATAGTATACTATATTTCTCACTTGCAAAAAGGAAGCCGACACCAGTATTGGTATCACATTGTGGGGGTCCAGAAGAGGCCAGTCTGCGACCAGGATCGAGTCCCGCTTAACCCACCGCATCAGCCAGTCGAATATCTACACAGAAAAATTAGATAGAATAAGACTTCAAGACCTTTGAATCTCTTCGCAGACGTGAGCAGGTTTCCTCACGATGTTTTCCTTCACCGTAAGAGCGTCGGATAACAACTATATAAGTCGATATGTTATCTGTGGCCAGTCCTGGAATAACCCTTAAGCAAATTAAGCACTAGCTTAGGGCCCCACGTCCAGGGGGGCCCCGACGAAGCACAAAAAAATGAACAGAAGGTTTACTGGGAAATCATCATCAGTGAATGCCCGAAAAAGCCGCAAGGCGCATTTTTTTTGTAAATAATTAAATATAGGTACTTTAGTTTTTGTTTTTGTAGCACCTACTCCACTTCCAAGGTACGTTTAATATATTTTCATCTTATTTTACAAAATACTAATGTTTTCAATAATATGCGCGCACTGCGATTATGTTCGGTGAAAATAATTTCATGCAAAATCGACTTGCGTTTTTTTCGCAGTGCGCGGATTCGAGTATTACTCTTGTTTTTTTAATCGTGTAGGTTTTTTTAAAGACAAATTTCTTGTTCTTTTCTTAGCGAGTGGACTGACCCCACACGAGTCCCTGTTTCAGAGTTTTGAAACCGATTCACGGCCTTTGACGCGGTTTTTGATTAACGACAATTCGAAGGCGGCCGGGACCGACGGCTAACGTGCCCTCCGAAGCACGGAATCGTCGTTCTTTAGGAGAAACAGTGATTTAGGAGGTGACAGGCTATACCTGCAATGTCCTAACCTAACTGACAAAACTAACACTCACAAAGTGAAAAATCATTACCTATGTGTCAACTACTGCGCTATGCTACTAATTTCCTGTTGACATACTGAAAGGGGGCCCACAAGTGTGGATTGCTTAGGGCCCCGAGTAGTCTTAATCCGGCACTGTCTGTGGCAATAGGTACTTAATGTTGGAAACTTTATTGGCTAAATCTGTTGTTTATTTGTTTTTGAGTCATATGTGCAATTAAAGCTGTATGTATAAGTATTTCATTGAAAAAATAAATAAAAAAACTCCAAATGTTTGGTATTGCATTATTAGGTACTGGATAATGGTACCTATCCTTTTTATATGTAAACACAGATAATATTCTTTATTAAATACTGTGATAGGCACAGAATTAATCATCATCAGATCATTAAACGTCCCCACCGAGGGGCACGAGCCTACCCGTATAGGGTGTAAAGGCCTTAGTCGTCCACGCGGGCCCAGTGCGGATTGGCCGACTTCAAGCACAACCTTTGAATTTCTTCGTAGGCGTGCGCAGGTTTCCTCGCGATGTTTTCCTGCACCGTATGAGCGTCGGATAAACGTACACATATATTTCGAAAATTCGATAACACATTGGAACGTGGTGAGATTTGAACCTACACCCTCCAGATCGAAAAGCAACAGTCCACACCATTGAGCCACACCACACCATTGAGCTCTCCGACGACCGAATTATTATATTTTATGCTATCAATTGAACAGGACGGTCAGGACGCTCGCCTGATGGTAAGTGATACGCCTAACTATGACAGAGCAGCATTGAAAGAGACCAACAACTAATAGACAGTTATTATTCTCCATCAATACCGCACTGCGCCCGTCACCCGAGACAGCAGATGTTAGTTCTCCTAGACCCGGTAATTTCACTAGCATGTTCTATGCTCTATGCATTTCACCTACGTCTAGGTTAAGCCTCGCTACGCCATTGGTAGTCGTTTACCTTCCACCAATGCGCACTGGGCCCAAGTAGTGGATTCCGGCCCAAACTCCCATCAGCTTTGCTTTGTAGAGAGACCTAAATGGGCCGTAAGGCTGATGATGAAAGCAAATAGTTTGTTAGTACCTGAATATCGCAATGCACCGAAATGTCCATATCCTCCAACCGCTGGCCAGCAGTCACGTCCGCAAAGTACCCCATCTTGGACACCAGCAGCTTCTGAGGACACCTGAAGTCCTTCCTGAGGCCCTTCACCTCGTCGCACACGTGGATTTCCACGTCACCGCTTTTACCAAAAGTGCGAAACTTGCAAATCGTGTACCGTACACTATTTCAGGCTACTACAAACTTCATGGTAGTATTAATTATAAACACTTAATTATAGCCAAATTAAATTTATTGATGAATGTAAAATAATTCGTAAATGATGAAAATTTTGACACCACAATTTAAAAAAAGTATTCCGATACCGGGAATCGAACCCGAGCCTCCTGGGTGAGAGCCAGGTATCCTAGCCACTAGACCATATCGGATATGTATATTATCTGAAATTTATATAAAAAGCTAATACTAAATTTAAAATTACTTGTCGTTATATCTCAATTATATCCAATAAAATGATAATGATATAATATAAAAAAAATATGATCAAAACTAAATTACAACTTTCATATTCTTACTAAAGAAGTGTGTAACAACGCCATCTATATCAAGACGTTTAAACTTACTCTTGCTTTTGATTGATGCGTTCTTGCGCGGCGATTACCGATGATTTTCGACGACCCAAGCGATCTCTCGATTCTTTTTCGTTTATAAATCCTACAATAAATATAATTTGTTTTGAACACCGAGTAATCAGGTTTTGAAATATAGTCTATAGGATTTAATGGTAAATATTTAAAATTTTAGTTCCATAACTCATACTTACCAAACATTTACCAAAAGCCAACAATTCCACATTCAAATAGAAAAATAAACAATTAGTTATTAAATCTAGGTACGGTAAAAATAATCTAGATAAATAGGCAATTATAAAGATAAATACGACTTGCCTCCAAAACTAGCCGGTTTCTTGACTTCAGGTGTAAGACTCGATGGAACCTTCTTGATTATAGGAGTGTATACGCTTGTTGTTTTTGAAGGTTTTTTATAACCGACAAGATAGGGAAGAATCGAATCCAAAATCCCTTCATTGATAACCTGTAAAAAACAAAACTCAGTAAAATTATCGTATATTCCCGGTATTCGGGGAACAGCGCTAGAGGGCACAACTGGGCATAATCCATCGTTCCCATCCTGTCGAGCGACGTTTACGTTGATTAAAAATAGCTAAGAATAAATCGCTTATGTTATCGTGCTTACAAAACTACTAGGTACTCAAAAAATTCTTAGCATGCCATTCTTTTGTCTGAATCGTACATCATTGAGTTTGCAGTTGAGATTTGCTTCTGTCCAAACTCCGAGCATTTCAACTCTTGCTTCAGGGGGTAAAGACCGACGCCGTCCTTTGCCTACAAACAAGAACGGGTATTAAAGTTCTACTATTTAAGTGTTTTTACATGATTTTTTACCTATTGTGTAACATGAATAAGGTAGGTTAGGACCTTCAATTTCGCTGCAGCTCAATCGTTTCTCAATACGTTCAATTTCATTGTTCCTCTTTTCAATTGCTGTATCACTCTTACTCGTAATAGGCTTTTGCTGAGTAAAAGCGGTTTGATACAGCAGATCTCTCTCTTGTTGTTCAATTACGTGGTTTATAACAGTCAATTTTGTTAGTTCTTCCCAGTTTATTTTAGAACCTTCGTCTTCATCGCCCTCCAAATGTTCGTATACTTGATAAGCGGTTTTCATAAAGTCAAAAAAGTCCTTTACAGTAATTATTTCGGCAGGTATATTCGTTTTGGAGTTTTTTCTTGAAGACGGCTGCGATCTGGTTGGGCTCTTACCATTCCCATCACCTTTTTGCATGAACATTGAAGTGGATTCTATGTCTTGATTTGAACTTGCCATGATTTTTAGCAGACATAAATCTTAAGAAATAAAACGGATACAAAAATATTGATCTAATAAATTGCCTAGTTACGTAGTTTGTGGGTTCTAAATACAAAGGTGGTGATCCTTGATATATTGGAATATTTACATACAACAAATCTATTTTAGTGACCTATTTGTATCAATCTTCATCGATTTAACAACGTGAATGAAAATTAATTAAATAAATATAGAAATTTGTTGATATTGACTTATTGCCATTTTGAATAATGTCTAAAATATATAGTTTTTAAAATCCTTACAAGCAGGCCTCATAAAACGACACTAAAAGAAATGAAAAATTAAAAAGAGTTGAGCTGTTATTACGTGACGTGGTAGAAAATCTCAAAATACGTTGAAATTTTTGTAAGCTGGCAACACCTATTAGGTGGTGTGATGTTGTCTTTCATGTCTTTGTCAAGTTATATGTCATATCAACATTTTCACTTTATTTTGTTGTTCAACAAAGTTATTTAGAATGTTTCTAGATATATTTTATTATGGAAAGCTATCAACCCGAATATGACAAGGGCACCTTGTTGTCGGATACATTCTGGAAGACCCCGCAGCGCGCGTATCCGGGTAGACCCCGTCAGAAAGTCGGACAAGACGAGGTTATGTCTGGGTCATCGTACCAGCAATTCCAGGCTTCGGTCAACGATGCCTGGGACTTGGGCGATGACGACATAATCTCAGGGATTGCAGAGACCAAAATATCGAAGGCCATATCGCAAACTGCGGCTTTAAATGTGATAAATTCACACAGGAATAGTAATAGGAACGTAAACAAAGATGATGTAAAAGTTGAGACTGATAGTGTGAAACCCGCTAGTGACGTGGTTAGTGTGCGTAAGAGTGATGTGAAGAAGAGCGCCAGCGGTCCCGGGGGTACCTCGGGGCAGATGCGGCACTTTCCCGGCAGGCCGAGACTAGTCCGGCTTTCGGCGTTGTCATCGAAGGAGGAAAATAACGAAGTCAAACTTGAGAGGTTTCAGCAGCTCTATGAGAGTCCAGTGCTTGACTTGAATGAACTGAAACAGCTTAGTTGGTCTGGTATACCTGTAAAGGTGAAGTGCAAAATAAAATAGGTGTGCAGAATTAGGCAATACTATAGAAATACTACTAGCATTTAATAACATTCGCCTGAATAAAGGTCACAGTCTGTTTTTGGCATTGAAGGATTTTAGTACTCTAACCATGTGTTAATGAAGCGTTTATCAGAACCAGTCCATTTTTCTTTGCTCAGCATTTGGGTATTTTCAAATTATGATTACCCTGTAATTGGCATTTAACTTTGGGACTTCAGCTAATCCCACCTGGCATGAAGTTGAAACTTGCAGAAAAAATAGTAATAAACACACGCAGTTGTTGTTGCTTTTGATGAAAATGAGCAAATCATTACGATTTTTTAACATATTCTATGGAAAAAACTCTTAAATTCTTACTGTCCATGCCCATCGCGTTTTTTCTGCTAGGTGCGCTTAGGTGCATCCAGCTCATCAAAGAATAAGGCCCTACTAAAAAGTTATAATAATAAAGTCAATTATGTGTAATTTATTTACTTAACAATTAAGCAATGGTATGAACATAATAATAAATAAATGGTTAATTAGATAATTATTTGCTAACCAAATCTAGTTACAGTTAGAGACCTGAAATTAACAGTTTTAAATTGAAACATAATAAGTTGCACAGATATCAAGTCATTATGGTACCCACACTTTTTAAGGCCAACACATATTTATAGGTAATCCCACATGCTTACACTCTAGTAACACACACACACATAAAAATAGATTTTTTAAAGAAAATTTTGTTAGCATACTCTTTGTATAATGCCATTTTTGTTATCAATGTGCATTGTGAGCGTCAGTGGCTTAATGGTGTGGACTGTTGCCTTCTTTACGGGAGGGCTGAAGTTCAAATCCCGCCATGTACCAACATGATTTTGATTTTTCGAAAATATATGTACATTATCCGATGCTCTTATGGTGAAAAAAAACATCGTGAGGAAACCTGCACATGCCTGTGAAGATATTCAAAGGTTGTGCGGAAGTCGTCCATCCACATGGGCCCGCATGGACAACTATGGCCTAAACACCCTTACAGGTAGGCTCGTGCCCCTTGGTGGGGACTTTTAATGAGCTGATAATAATGAATAATTGGTTATGAGAGAGCGTCGTGGTTATGTGTGGACTGTTGCCCTTCTACCGGGAGGCTGAGGTTCAAATCCTGCCGACCAATGTGTTTTTGAATTTTCGAAATTATATGTACATTATCGACGCTTCTTACGGTAAGGAAAATCGTGAGGAAACTGCGCACGCTGCAAAGAGATTCAAAGGTTGTGGTGAAGTCCGTCCAATCCCCACTGGGCCGCATGGACACTTGGCTAACCTTTAAGTGGGTAGGTCGTGCTCGGTGGGGACGTTTAATGAGCTGATGATGATGATGCGCATTGTGATGGGATAATGATAAACCTTCACAAACTTTATTAAAAAAAATCATTTAAAAGGACACTAGTAATATTGTTATACCTATATTGTTAAAGCTACTTGATTATTTGTATCATGCTAATATTTGTGTAATTGACTGATAACTAATCACAGTGATTTTTACAATCTTTTCATCTATATCAGTATGTTATTGCTGGGCATACCATTGATTTTCTTGATAAGTAGCATAATTTGCTATGGCAAAAAGTTCTTTTTGGTGATTATTCCAGTGTACGTCAAGGCATCGCGCTAATACTGATTGCCCCTGACCGTGACGGGTTAATATGATTATCTTGACACCATTGGGTGTCGCGGTTGAGAAGGTCGACTGAACACAAGGGTTCGGGTTTGATCCCGGGGCAAGTACAAATTTTCGTGTTTGTGAACCTGTTGTTTTGTAATGGTCTGTGTGTTTTCTAGTATAATATGTATGTATTCTACGAAAACTGTTATAAGTATATTTATCCGTTGTTTAGTATATATTACAAGGCTTATAGCTTAACTTGGGGGCTGAGATAGCGCTGTGTGATGTAGTGGATATTATTAATTTATATTATTTAAGTTCTCCTCTTCATTAAGTAATCATCATTGTCTGCTAATTAAAAGTCCTCGAGGCACCAAGTCACGTAAAGTGGTGCTATAGGCCTTAGTCGTGCACGTGAGCCCAGTGCAATGGCTAATCCAAACAAATTTTTTCGTAGGTGTGTGCAGGTTTCCTCGCGATGTTATCTTTCACCATAAGGACGTTGGATTAACGTACATATAGTTTCGAAAATTCGAAAAGGTATTACCAATGCAAGATGTAATAATTGTAAACCATGCATTGAAGTGTATGACTTTCAATCAATACCTTGCAGTTCATCGTTCTAGGCTGATGATATAATGGTGTAATGGTTGCAACATTGGTTCTAAACAGGTTTCCGGGGTTTATCATGGCAGTAAAATTTGTGTATGAACTTGTAATGTTTGTATTTGTTTATTAACACCATACAATTCAGTTACTGGGGATAAGTGCATGTCAGTGTATGTATTCAATCATTTACAGGCTCGTGCGATAGCATGGCGTCTCCTAGCGGGCTATCTGCCGAATTTGCGCAACTGGAGTCGTGCAGGAGACGTTGAGGCAAGGGGCCGACTTACAAACCTCGTGCGCCAAGTATACGAGCGGAGCGTAGACACGACGTTCGGCAGATAAATAGAGTGCGCGGATGACCGCTGGTGTCGGTTCAACGAAGACTGTGCAGGTAAACAAAACCATAACAGGCTAATTAAACGTTTTCCACCGAGGGACTGAGCCTTGTCGCCCGTATGTGTTTGTTTACCGCCTTTTAGTCGTCACGCGGGCCATGCGTTTGTGTTCGATCTCACGCACAAACATATATGGAATTCTTCGATAGGCGTGTCGCAGAGTTCTCCACGAATGTTTTCTTCACCGGGATAGATGTCGTTTAACGTAGATATGTTTTTCGAATTCGAAAACACATTGCTACGTGCGGGATTTGAACCTCAAACTCAAAATATTTTTAATTAAAATCTTTTTTTTATGTATATATTTACAGAATGGTCAAGACGCTCACCTGAAGGTAAGTGATACGCCTGACCATGACCAGAGCCTTTCCCCCTATCTTAACAGGCCAAAACTAATTAAAATTTATTGTCAAAATTCATTTTTAGCTTTAGTCATTTATATTGTGTTTTTGATATTATATTGTGAGTCTAAGGTCCGTATCGTAAAACGTGACTCGACGTTGATTTTTACTTAAATATAGTTAGAAAAGGACAGCGCTATACTATACTAATTATACTATTCTAACTCTATTTAAGTAATTCAATGCTGGAGTCTTGTTTTAGAGTATGGGCCTAAATTATTAATATTAAACCCTTTATTCTGAAATTAAGTTATGTATGTCCCTAATTTCAGTGTGGTTTGGCAAAGGCTCCTCAAAATCCTTTCCATTGTTTTCTATCCTGTTTGACCTTTTCCATTTTGCACCCAAGTTGTTTTAAGGTCATAGACCTTTGGGTGTAGGCGTTGAGATGTCGGCTTTGCTAACACCAAGGGTTCTCGGGTTGATCCCGGGGTAGTACAATCATTTGTGTGATGAATCATGTTCTGTTTGTAATGGGTCTGGCAGTTTTTATGTATAATGTGATGTATTTTAAATAAAAAAATTAATACGTATGTTATCCGTTGTTTTAGTACCTAGTATACAGGCTTCACGCTTAATGGGAATAGTGGGCTGTGTGAATTTTTTATCTCATCAGCTCATTAAACGTCCACGAGGACGCAGCCTTACCGTGAGGGTGATTCGGCTTAGTCGTCCACGCGGGCCCAGTGCGGATTGGCGAATTAACACAATCTTCGAATATTTTCGCAGGCGTGCATGAGGTTTTCCTCACGATGTTTTCTTCACGTAGAGCTCGGATAACGACATATATTTTTCCGCATTCTAAAATACATTGTGTGGGATTTGAACCTCAGCCTCCGGTAGGAAGGGAAGTCACACGCCTGAGCCCCGACGCTCTGTGTGAATGTCAGTGGATAATTATATATTTATGAATTTCTTATCTTCCCAATTCATGTTTTGTCTTCCTGGATTCCTTTTTCTGTCTCTTGGATACCATTCTGTTATGGCCTTGCTCCATTTTCCATTTTTATGGGCCTAAATTAACTTTGACTTTTGTCCGCAGGTAATGTTGAGGGATACTACTTGGGCGTCGGTCACCAGCCTCGGGCTACGTGCAGGGCATCAACGACCTGGTGACGCCGTTCTTCATGGTGTTCCTGCAGGAAGTGATCCCTGGCGAGGACCTGGACGACTATCCCCTGGACGGCCTGACGGAGCAGCAACGGGACGTCATAGAGGCTGACTCCTTCTGGTGTCTATCGAAGTTCCTGGACAGTATACAGGACAATTATATATTTGCACAACTGGGGATTCAATATAAGGTAATTTTATTTAAACTATGGCTATAGATTATAGTATAGATTTTTTTCCCATTTGGCAATTGACGTAAGTCAGTCACAGTCCACAGCCATTTATTCCAATTAGGCTTACAAAAGCCTATGAAGTAAAAAATATCAAAAATTAAATAAAAACGATTAATATAAATAAATATTGAGTTTTGATGCTTTGAAAAAAAAGCGCTTCAGTGTCTCGCTGTTTGAGTGTGCCAAATGGGAGATATGCAAAATAATAACTAATAGATAATTTGGTTTGACCCATCTAGTGTAATGGTTGAGAAGTGGGCTACTACACCAAGAGTTTCGCGATCGATTCCCGGGCATTGCAAACATTTCTGTGCATTAACATATCTGTTTTAATGGGTCTGGGTGTTTTAAAGTATGTTTATACAGTTATTTGGTAGATCTCAAGCTTTACGCTTAACCTGGGATAGATGGCGCTGTGTGTGTTTTTTTATCATCATCAGCTCATTACGTCCACCGAGGGGGCACAGCCTACCATATAGTTGTAATAGGCCTTAGTCGTCTACGCAGGCCCAGTGCGGGTTGGACGACTTTACGCACCTTGAAATCTCTACGCAGGCGTGCGCAGGTGTCCTTTGTTTTCCTTCACCGTCAGAGCGTCCTATAAACGTACAAATTCGCAAATTCGAAAATACATTGGTACGTGGTAGGATTTGAACCTGGGCAAACCTAGGCAACAGGCCAGGCTCAGTGACAAGTTTTTGTTGTTAGTGTTATGACAGATCATTACAGACATGTTCATGGTCAAATTTTGTACTGCCCGGCCCTTTGTGTTGCAGTCCGCGTCTCATCACAACACAATGGTTAATTCGTAGTTCGGTTCCAGGTGAACCAGCTTAAAGAGCTGATCCGTGTATCGAACGCAACTCTTACGAGGCACCTGTGCCCACGGTGGTGGGATTACTCCAGTTTTGTTCGGTGATGAAACCTAGCTACGAGAGATACCGCTGCCGTGCACTATACGACTGGGGCACATATATCGTGGTATGGACGACCTTGATATTATTAAAGTAGCCTTGGTCCAGAGGGGTAGGCAAGAGTATTGATGGAATGGCACTTTGCCGTCCCTGAATACTCCTAGCTCATTCAATCCATAATATGTTTCCGAAAACTATTTTATTCCTTTTACTTACTACTCTTCTAGGTGGTGACTCGATATGAGTGTCTAGGTAGGTAATCGGCGTGCAGATATTCGTCCCGTGAAACAGGAGTGTTAGGCACTTTTGTGTTTTCGGGATGGAGGGACTGTAGTAGTGAAATTACGGGTATAGAGACCTTAATCTGTTGTGCGCTGGTGTCGGGCGCAGTGCGGCTTATGAGATAATAATTTTATGTTTTGGTCTTCCTTCTAATGCCGTTACTGTCATGGTGGCGTATCCTTACCATGCAAGTGAGCGCCTGAACGTCTGTTCACCTATAACAAAAAATGGACGCCGGGCCTTCTTTAGGACTTACGATTTGGTCAAGGTAAAGTCCTTCTATGCGTCCGCGCCTCGTTTGTATCCTTCACATTCGCACAATGACCTGCTTGCTATTCTCTTTCCTCATGCGCTCCAAGTGTCAATACATCCTACATCCTCTTTTCTATTTTGACATACTCTACTTTCAGACGCAACACTTTTCTCTATCCAGCATTCTTATCCTTCAACAATTTCACACACTTACGACACTTTTATATTAATTTATACAAGGATATATTAATTTATTTATTACTAGGCCACATGCGGCTTCGCGGTTATCGACAGATTACTTACCATGTTGACTTATATTTGTATCTTGGACTTGACTAGTAATAGTTGACTTGACTAGCATTCATCATCATCAGCCTATTATACGTGCCACGAGGGGCTCGAGCCTGCTCGTTAAGGGTGTATATGCTTAGTCGTCCAGGGGCCGGATTTGGCGACTTCAGCACCAGCTTCGGATTACTTAAATTTTTTATTTATACTATCTAGCAGAGAGACAAAAATTTTTAAAATGTCTATTTGGTGTATGCTCCGTATACATTCATATACATGTAGTAAAAAACGGTTTTTACGAATATTACAAACAGAAAGAAGACTACGTACCGGCAAGCGTAGCGTGGGACCGCCACAGATGGAAGATGATCAGAGGAAGGTGGGGTGGCGCTAGCTCGTAGCTTCCGACCGGTTGGGTGGAAGATTATTGGGGAGGCTCCAATTTTATTTATATCATCAGCTCAATTAAACGTCCTACAGGGGCAACGGGCTACCGTATAGAGTGATTAGGCTTAGTCGTCACGCGGGCGCGTGCGGGTAGATGACTTACCACAAACTTTGAATTCTTCTCAAGCGCGGCAGGTTACACGATGTTTTCCTTCACGTAAGAGCGTCGGATAACGGTCATATATTTTCGAAAATTCGAAAACAGCAATTGGGTACGTGTCGGGAATTTGAACCTCAGCCCTCCCGGTAGACGGCCAAAGTTCCACCTTGAGCGATCGACGCTCATCATTTTATTTTTATGTGTAATTTTATTATTTTTCTATGTTCCAAGATCGCGATGGTTTGCAATTTCAACTTTACGTGTGGCGGCTGCTTCTTTCCATGGAAGGTTCCGCCTCCTCAGGAGTGCGACTTCCAGGTAAATGATGTAAAATGATTCATTTTATGTTAGGATAGCGACAAGACGGTCCAGGACGCTCACTGTATGGTAAGTGATACGCGATACATGACAGAGCGGCCATTGAAAAGACAACAACTGATAGTGTTATTCCTATCAAGGCGCACTGCGCTCGTCTCCCGAACGAGCGAACAGATGTTAGGTTCATTATACCGTAGTTTCACTACTCTTGCTCTTCGGCGTGTGGTGTGCGGACGTTGTTTTTGGACGATTCGGATAGATTATTATATATTTTGAGATATATTATTGGGCGTTTGTGCGGCGCTGTGGTGTGCGGATCTGCGGAGCGCCCTGGTTCGCGAAATTGTGAGTGTCTCCAAATGTTTTTTTTGTTTGGCTGGATTTGAACTTCGCTTTGCGGGTGGTGCGCATCTCGGACTGGGTGTGTTAGCTCGAGCCATTGAAAGTGTATTGCGCGACGAAAATATTCATAGAATCTGCGCGGTACACTGCTACGCATCTGCTAGCGATTAATTGCTCATTGTTTTACCGTTTGAACATACTGTTGCATAGTCTGCATTCAACTATATTTAACAAATTTTACTGTAAGGAAAGGACGCGTATTTGTATTTATTTTTATTTTTTATGACTAACTATAGGAGGTCCACAATGCTACTCAATTCCATTTCATGACAAAAAAGCCTAGATAACCTGAGTTGCTGTAACGAGGCAAGAGGAACGGAACGATGCACATCTAGAAAAGAAAAGGTGTAATGAAGATATAACGCAGTCTGATTTCACGATTCCGTAAGAAATGAAAGAATTATAGAAAAATGGTCTGGTAAGCAAATGCTCAATGGAACCAAGAACTCAAACTTTTAAAATTATTCCTTTACTTAACGGATTCCAGGAGGCAACTCCAGTATAGACCAGTAGATATCGTTCTTGGCTGACAAAATGCTGACCTTAAGAAAAAGGTGGGGGTTGGGGTACAAATAAAGGAAAAGACGATATATTTCTGTATGGAGGGACCGGCTGGACGATTTATTGAGATTGGAAGAAAAACTACCATAGAAATTAAAATGTGGCCAATGAGGTTCTAAGGAAACGAGAGAAGTTGACAGATTGATGGATACACTCTCGAAACATTGAACATTTTCTTTAAATAAGATGATATAAGACATATACAAGTCAAAGGCTCATGGAAAGAAAATCACTTTAGTCGAGCTACTCGACGTCTTTGAAAGAAAGATTTATAAAACGTGCAAGTCCTTCAACAACAAACATACGCAACAACTATGTGCGATTCATTTGGGTAATAAAAATCGTCCAGATATACATTTACCTGTAGAATAATTTGCACACAAAGGCTTCAAGGCTTACTTTTTGGCACGAGACTTACGGAAGTCTAAAAACTATAAAATTTGTGGACGTCTTCGGCGCGTCTCCGTTAGAAAGGACGGACGAACTCCCAATTACTCAGATAAGTAGGGAGTCTCGATTCAGCTTTTGGTGCGTGACTTTTTGATTGTTATAGCAATGCTACTATTGTTTGTAATTTTTTTGTATCTTAATTGTTTAATATTATATTATTTTTCTGTTTATATTGTTTCTTCTTATTTTTTATAGTATCTGTTATTCTGTTATATCATTGCTATAATAGTTGTTTGATATTCTTTTATCATTTTGTTTGCAAAACTAGATATATACTACTATTATTAAGTTTTATTGCAACTGTTTATTGAAAATTTTTTTAGGGATTTATATTATTTATTAAACCTATAATATGTACTTCATATTTTATAAGTTTATTGATATGTTTATACAAAAATGTTTTAAGTTTAATATTGTTGTATGTTAAACCTAATATATGTCTACTATCTTTTAAGTTTATTGATAATGTACACAAGAAATCTGTTTATGTTTATTTTAATTAAACATAACCTATATAAGTCATGTTTGAATTTAAATTATTTATATAACTTTTCACATTGATTATTTCAAGTGTGAAAATGGGATAAATTAACTTATACACTCTGCGATTCGCTGGATTATGTTGGACACTTGGAAGGGCGGCGTTAAAAAAAATACTTTACTTAAGTTTTCATTGTTATTCGGGACATATTATGAAATGAAATGCTGTGTTAGAAGATGAACTCCATCCTGTTATTCCGTGAAAATTTATAACTCTTATTATACATGAATAAGTACACACCAAATATGGAAGAGTTTGGACATTTTAATAATGTCAATAGCTTTTCTTGTGAGTTGGGAGGACCTTCATCAGCTTAGTACTGTATATGCCTACCTATCTTTGTTCTTTGTCAAAATTCGAAGCATCAAACAAAAGCTATATGGATTTTATGCCAACATTCACTATTTAAGCAACATTTGACATTCTCATTCTCAGCGAATGTAGATTAAATGCAATTATCCATTACAACCTGCCTGGGTATATGTTTATAGCACAAAAACAAAGTTTTCAAAATGATGGTGTTGTTGCATATTCATATGAACTTGGAACACACTGTCAACGAACTTGTCATCAGCGATGCTTCATGTTTAAAAATAATGTTTCGCTGACAATACTTTGTATATTACGATCTCCATCTACACAACATGGAGAATTCGTTGGCGGTCTCTTGATTCTCACTTGGTACGAGTTGCTCGATAAAACGTAATAGTTACGAGAATCAACATCAATATTTTGGGGTATTTAATCCGCAGTCACGATACTAGAAATGATGTCCAGATGGTTTATTGCCAGGACATAGACATAAATACATAGAGTAAATAGTCTGTTAGACGATGTATTTACTAATCTTGATCCAAATAAGTTTCTGCTTGTATTGCGTATTGAAACAACGTACTGACCACTCATGCTAGTTGCCACCTTATCTCTAAACACTTTTTTTAACCAAAAGCAATAAAAACAGTCACTGACTATGAGGGTGTTATAACATTTACGAAAGCTAACTTAGATGAACTTTAACAGGTTGGGAGCCAAAAAGCTTACAGAAAATTTATTATTAATCACAAACTGTTTAAAAAGCCACACAACAAATCGTTATACCTAGTACGCAGGCTATCAAACCTGGATAACACAGGCTTCTGAGATGTATCAATAACAGACATAATTACAAAAGCACAACGAGCAAAGAAACGAAATACCATTAATTTACAAAAGTCGAATTTTTGGTAATAACTTATTAAAAAAACTGAAACATATTATGACGTGATTGCTTATCAAATCAAAAAATATCTGTAGTTACTTTGGGATCAATAAAAGAGTCATAATTAATACAAAAAATAAAAAACCAGGATGAAAAACTTTCGATAGTGCAAAACTCTGCTGCTATCGTAATAAACACTGATGAGCGTCGGAAAGACATGGCGAATCCAGCTAATGGCCACTAACATCAGGCAACAAAACTAAATGCTGAGTCATCGTGATTCCGTCCAACTTCATACTATTGGTTTCATTGAACTGAGTGTATGAGATATTATCAGTTACTACCTTGAAAAGCATTCCTGCCGGATGGGATAATATACCAACTCCTTTATTAAAAAGGCCAGAGTTGACTAGCGCCCATCATTACCGTCTTGGTGTTTGTGATCTTGTGAGGGTGTGTTTCCTATAAATTAAAGCTTGCATAGTTTCAGCCGATATTTAAGTCTGGGGATAGGGGGAGTGTAATAAATTACAGGCTATTCATCTGTTCTCACTGATTATTTCAACATCTTAGGAAATCATTAATAAACGCTTAGTTGATTTCGTTAAAAAATATAATATTCTTTTAATTCGCATACGTTTCCGTGAAAACGACCACAGAAGATGCAGTCTTGGACTTAACCGGAGAAATGGTCATAATTACTTGATAATAAAGAGAGCCTTGCGTTTCCTTGCCCTAAAAAAGGCATTCGTACGTCTCTATCCCAGCTAATAAATAAACTAAGCGCTATGAGTCGTGGCAATTTCAGTCATTCTAGCCATTTTTTACGAATAGAAAACAAGTTAAATTAGGAGTGACTGCTATAGTTTTAGTCCACTGCGCAATACGGGTGTTGCTCAGGGTAGTGTCCTCGGACTACCCTGTTTTTGATATAATAGATTACTGATACTGATTGCATAATGGTAAATAATCTCTATGCCTGAATGCCACAGCACTCTTTGTTCATGGAGACCCTGGATGAGGGTACCAACTGCTTCGAGGGGGTTTTCATGTAACGAGTTGCTGAAGTAATACTGCTAGTTTATATTGAAAAACTAATTAATATTACTTTTGCAATTCTAAACTCGTCCAACCTAACAGGATTTGGCAGTTAATTGCCA